>VZZY01000035.1:92334-129725 GCA_013400335.1 Eurystomus gularis
GGGGTCCTCCGTCTGCAGCGCAGATGCGGCGGGGAATCACCTGTGCCCGCCCGCAGCTGGAGCGGCTGAAGGGCACGGACGAGCGCGGCCGGAGCCGAGCGGAGATCGCGGGCAACCTGTGGAGAGAGCGGGGAGCTCGGCCGGGCGCTGTGCCGCAGCGGCCCCGGGAAGGGGCGAGCTGGCAGGAGTTCTCGCACCTTTTGCCATTGTTGCCGTTATTGAGCCCTGGGTTCTTTACAGGCTGACGAAAAGCGTAATCTCATCCAGATGAAGCGTAGGAGAAGGCTTTGGGGAAGGACCCGTGGCAGCATAGAAAGCTCCCCGGTTTTGCAGGAATGTTGGCTGCTCGGTTTGCAAAACGCTGGCTTTAAAAAGTAACTTTTTTTTCTTTTTTAATCCCCTCCTTGCGGCCAACAACAAGGAAAACCTGGTTTTGAGCGTCGAATGCTGGGATTCCTCTTTCAAATATTTCCCTGTAGATTCAATCCCGATGTTTTAAAAGAAAGCTCTGCTGTGCCAGTGGAATTTGGGAAAAAAAAAAAGCCTGGTCGAATGTCTGCTTTTTAGCAACTGGGAGAAGTGAGAATCGGTTAAAATCTGGTATTAAAAGGTGCCGTCGCCGTGTCTCGCATCGCGTTGGGCAGTAACGCCCGTGGTAGATGCTCTCTCTTCCACGCTCCTGGTGTAACCGTGTGTGCTGCTGACTCCTGGTGACAGGGAACGTATCTGTTCTCTTACACGGTTTGTGCTTGGCAGATGCCAGGTCTGAAGGCGAGTTTTTCTTTTGATGAGTACCGCACTTGGACTCAAAGATCCACAGAGTACGTGTGATAGATAAGTTACTGTTCGGGTGTGTGAAATCGTGCCACGTGACGGTTCTTTTTCGGGATTTACTGCTCTGCTGACAGCTCGCTGTGGTTACAGTCTTGGTTGCTCTTCGTTACTCTCAAAAAAAAATCCTTTAAGGTTTGAGGAAATCAAGGGGATCAGTGAAGTTTTATCTGTTGAAGCCAGATTTTATTTTCTGCCTGATTGTTACTATTTTTTTTCTTAAATAGAGGATGTTCCACATACTTCCCCGTTCGGCAGGTGGGAGAGGGACGCTCAAATCCCTCCCTGCTCGGGGGATTCAGGGCACTGATGTTCCACATCGTGCCCCTCGTGTTTTAGATGCAAAGCTGCCGTTGCCTCTTCTGTCCTGTGTTTTTTTGTGAGGCGTGCTTGTAAAAAGTCTCCTTCGGTTGGTGCAGGGTCTGGCGAGGCAGAGGAACACCTGGTTCTAGGTTCAGGTGGAGCCCTGAGACTCATGATTGCGCTTGTTAAGACTGAAGTGCTGCTTGTTATGTCTAGAACGGGTTTTTAATGAAAAAAACCCCTCCTGTTTGCCTGCTGGTGTTGGTAAAGACGACATAACCCAGCAGAAGTTAGAGATTTGGAAGCCTGTGTTCTTTGTGTGTAGCCACGTATGTTTGAGTGATATTTGATCCCATCTATAAATAGCCAGTCCTTGCTCTCTGAAGAGGAAAAGAGTGTAGCTGGGTTATTGTAGGGAAAAAACTGTGTGACTTGGTTGATTTGTAGCTGTCGGTGCATTTCCTGGTCTTCTTGCGTGCTTTACAAATAAGGTAAAGAGAGCTTCTGGTTGTAGAAGTGGGACAGTATTTCACTTAGCTGAGGGAATAAACCCCCCCAGATTCAGTCGTAAGGAACAAGGATCACGTTAAGCTGCATCCTGCCTCTTGGAACTGCCTAGAGATGAACATGAAAACTTGGATCTGTACGGTGTTGCATTATTAAGAATAAAATGGAGGTTGTTGTCGCTTTTAATTGCGAGTAGAAAAGCTGTGATAACCCGTGTACACCATTAAGATCGCAACCGAGATGATTCGGAAGCGGGAAATCTGTTCTGTCTCTCCCTGGTGTTCTGGAAGCCCTTGGATTCGATACGTAGGTTGTTGTTCCAGGATAAACTGGCAGTTTTGGAAGCCTTGATTATTTCTAAATATATCACAAGTTAAAAATAGAGTGGAAATATTCAGGTCTCGGTTACATCCCAAGTCACTTGGTGCCTTCTGGTGTCGCCTGTGATCCGAGAGCAGCCATTTGATTGCTCGCGGCTCCCGTGATGCGCCGAGACCAGCCCCGCCGCTGCAGCTGGGTGCTGGGGATGCTGGAACATGCTGTTAATCACAGTGAAAATGGCAACAAATTGTCAATTAAAGAACAAAAAGTGAAAATCATTTGGCTTGGCTACCTCCTGCTAACTTATTACGTGCAGTTTAAGGGAGAAAAGAGCATATAGTAGATGTTTCTTGATATAAATACGAGTACTTGGTTATTCCCGATGGCGAAATATCCTCGTGGTTTACAGAACCAAAGATTTTCAGAGAAATCTGAAATGTAGGCACCTCCTTCAAGGAGGGTGATAAGAAGTGAGCATGGAGAGGGAGCGGGAGTTGAAGAAAACTCCACGCGGAACGACACGGGAAATCCCTGAGCTGGTGCTTGCGAGGGACCTGTCCCAGCGGCACGGCAGCGGGCTGTGGAAGGTGGCTTCCGTTCGACCCGCTCGTAGGGATTTCAGCGGCTGCGGCGTTCGAACCCAGCTGGCCCCAGGGCCAAGGTCGCGGCTCCTCGCCCGTCCATCCTCGCTGCTGGTTTATTTACTTTGTGATGAATGCAAAGAGTAGAGCTCGGGGTCTTGACTATTTAAGTATGATGCCATTGATCTTAAAAAAAAAAAAAGGCAAAACAGCTCTTAATAGAGAAAATGGCTCAGCGCTCTGGAAACAACAGCCATATTTTACTGATTGGGTGTTATTGATTTCGTTCGCCGGTTAAATTGCGGAGATGAAAGTCGTAATCCCGATTAATTCCATATAAATGGATGAGCACAATTTGTATGGGGATTGTTGCAGAGGTCTGGAAAAGCGAAACCTTTGTTTTATTTGGTCTGTTAGGTGCTTTAGTTTTACGTGTTTTGTTGGTTTTGTGTGGGTTTTTTTTTTTTTTTGCCATTTAGTATTCATGCTGAAGAGTGTATCTTAATTTTACAAAATAAGCAGGCTGTCAATTTAGGCTAAACCCTTTTTGCAACCATTAAAATAGCTTTTTTAAAATGAGTTTGAGAGTGAAGGAACTGGCAGTGTTCTGCTGCTGAAGTTCCTTGGGAGTTTGGGCAATTCCCTGGGGTCTGGAACAACCACGAGCTGTTTGAATTGTGTAGGAAGGGAAAACATTTAACGTTTAATTTTAATGAAAACTATTTAATGTCCCTTTAACAATCTGATTAACAAGTAAATTACTACAGAGCGAAATGAATTCATTTTTTTTAATGCTCTGACTAAACAATATCTCTCCCCTCATGGCTTCTGGATGGTTTGGGATACTGGGAAGCGATGGGATGTGTTAGCAGGGAAAAAATCCCAACCAAACGTCGGAATGGGCTGTTCAGTCCCAGAAGTCACCGGGCTCCAAAAACATCTGGATCTGTTGTTGTGGCGTTCACTGGTTTGCAATGCCAGTCGTTGAACTTTCCCGCTTCAGCTGTGATGGCACCAGGACTGAGCGTGGCATTTTTAGGAAGGATCATACAGGTAATCTGTAATACGACAACACTTTATTCTTCTTGCGCCTCTTGCAGTCTTGTTTTCATAGTTACTCAGGAAGAAATCTTGTCTTCAGTTGCTCAGTTATCTACAAACAGGGAATCATCCCTTCAAAGAATTTCCCTATGTAGTTAAATTAGGTAGGAGTTTAATTAAGAGTGAATCTCGCTGGCTTAGAAGCACAGGCAACTTCTGAGTTGTTTTTTTGTTCTTGCTTTCTGCCCTTCCATAGATGTGGGCTCTAAATATTTTACCTTTTTATTTGATATCTTCTTTTACGTGTCTCGAAGCTGTCTCAGTTTGTGACACCGGGTCAAAGTGTGCGTCAGTAGCCAGCACGGTTGTCTTCCGTTATTATTATACTTTGATAAATCTATCTGGTCTGGTGGGCTTTTAGCTTTTTTTGTGCCCCAGAGGCGAGTACCGCGGTGCTAGTGTGGGTATGGTGTTGTCGTCAAGACTTGGGCCCAACGCAGGTTTAACTGGTGTTTCTTGCCTATTAAATATTTGAGTTAAACTTCATATAGCTTTGAAGAGATGAGCTTTTCTACGGCATCCATCTGTTTAATGTTCTGTGTGTAGTTTACACCCAGGTATTAATGAGTGGGTTTTTTTTTCTATAAAAGTTTTGCTTTAGTGTTTTCTTTCATATTTTGAGCCATGGAAAATCTCAGTTTTGTCTTCCTATTTCTGTGAGTCTATGAATACATAAAATACTTCTATGTCGGTAACACAGCATCTCCCACCACATTGTCTCGGCAGTAAAAACTGTGTCTCTGATCATCTTGGCCCCGTTGATTTCTCCCTTCTCTTACTTCAGGCAGAGACACCTTTTTATTGCTGACATCACCAACAGACTCGAGCACTTGAGGCACCTTCCAGCTTTTTTCCAGCTCATGGTTTTCGGTGTGATGGTCCAGTAGCTTAATTCCACTTGGGCTGCGGTGGGATCAAGCTTCCATCTGAGCTTCGTCTTGCTCAGTTCTCTGTAGTTAATGAACCTGAATGTCTCTTCTTAACACCGTTCTGCGGTTCCTGCATTGAAACCTTATAACCTAACTAGGGAGAAAGGGAGAGCCGCAAATAGACACGTTTGAGTCTTCTTTCTAAAAGCAGAGTGGGCTGCCCAAAGTCATCTAAGTCATTAGCGCTGTCACGACTTCTGAAATCTTTTGAGTGCACGTTGAGAAGTGGAGTAGAGCTGGGTTTCTGAAGCTTAAGAGGTTAAACATGAACCTCTTTGATTAAAAAACGCATAATTGGGTGAAACCAGTGGCTGTAGCCGTGTTGTCCAAAGCTGGGTATTGACAAAAGGATGAAATATCTCCAGAAGCAACTTCTAAAGCCAAATGTTCCTGCTTGGGAACAGGTAAGGAGGTGTAAGAGAACTGGAAGTGGAGGAAAACGGCATCCAGCACCCATTTTTGATGCTGTAGGTATTTTGTTATCCATTGGTGACTCTTTCATTAGAAATGTGCCTGGGCAGATAGGAGACGCAGCAGAGCTGACGTCCTTGCCAAATGTTAATCCTATTTCCATGTGTTTAGTTTCAAGCTGGCAGTGCGAGGAGGAGGAGGAGGCCCTGCACACCCTGCCCTTCCATTTGCTTGCCCAGGCGTTTGCGGAGGACGCGGAGAATTGGCTGGGTTCCCTGCACGGGGGAGAGGGTGACAGGAGCACGCGGGAGCAGTGCCGCGGGAAGGCGAGGCTGCTTGTTTGGCTGGGAACTTCCCTTCTGCTGAAGGAGATAGTGGTAATTCAGAGGTAGAAATGGTTATTCTGCTGATGGACCTGCCTCCACCAGCCAGCGTAGCAGTGCCGTGCATCTCGGCTTGTTTACGTGCTGCTAAAGCGACAGTCTCAGGGATGCCATCTGGCATTCCAGGGGTATATTCTTACTTGTTTGCAAGGGCAGATTTAAATCCAGTTCATGGGACGTGCTATTTTTATTAGCATCAAGAGCTATACTGCAGATTTTGGGTGTGACAGCCCTCCATAATTCTCCCATTTTGCTTCCTTCTCTAGATTCTGACATAGCTTGTCTTTGGTTTGAAGTGTGAAATAGCTTGTTTCTCCTCATCTTCACATGAAGACCTAGTTCAGGTCTTTGGAGCCTTAATTTTAGGTTCCATAGTCTGTCTTTTGTTGCTGTGGCTTCTGCTTATCTCCATGGTTGAAGTTCTGGTAGTTTTTGAAAAATGTCTAAATACTAAGAGGTCAGAAACGGCTCAGACGTGGGCAACCAGCTCAACGCTGTGATTTTACGTAACGTTTTTGAGGTGCGGATGAAAGAACCCCACACAAACCACAGCTACAGGAAATGAAGTGTCCTGTTGGAACCGCAGCGGTTTTTCTGGTTGTGCCATCGAGTGTGAATTGCTGTTCTTTGCCTTTCAGTTCATCGTCATGAGTACAGACAATGTTCCTTATCGGTGATGGCAATATTGTAGATCTAGCCTAAAATCAGGAGGCGGAGTCTGCAAGTTGTCGCAGCGTGTGAGTAGAGGTTTTGGTGTTTGAACTGTGGGGCTTTTGGAGGGGAGAGAAGTTGATTTCTGAACATGGAAGGAGGAGAAGCCAATCATCAGGTGCATCTAAAGCAGGGTCTGGTATACTCGGGCTTCTGGCTAGTGCTTGGTTAAAGGCTTGTTCTGGCTCAGCCTGGTTGGAGTATCTTGCGCTCATGGTAGCGGCATTACCAGCACAGAGCCTGAAGTGTGATTTCTCCAAAGGAGTGGTGTGATTTCTCCAAAGGAGTGGTTTCCACTTGTCCTCTCTATTTACCATCGTTGCCAACTCTTTGTTTTGCTGAGGAGATCAGGCTAAAGAATGCCACCATTGCTGTAGCTGAAGGTTTCTGTCTGTGCTGGATCTGACGTGCAAGTGCGGCTTGCTCTGTCCTGTGTTCCGTTCTCCCTGGACCTTACTGCGGAGGCACCAGCTGGTCACGGCTCCGGTGCACAGGTTGTGCCTGGGAGTTTCTTCTTCTTTGCGTTCGCATGCGTCACGCACAGGCTTTGGTACCTCAGGGATTTCAAGTCTCTCCTTTGCTTGCTTATTCAAATTAAAAGGACCTGTAAGACCTTCGCCTTTATTTTTCTCTCATGTGATCTTAAAGGGACATTTTCCCCAAGTTTAGCCTATCCACGTCATTCCCGTTTCTGCGGAAGGCTTTGGAAGATTATCAGCTGATGGTTTCTGTTATGGTTACAGATTAATACATGGAGCATATCGATCGCTTGAATCTACTTTAGCCCCTGTAACATGAGTAACTTCTTCCCTCTGAAGCTGCGTGCCGAAGGGCTGTTGGTTATTGCGAGCGCGCGCGCCGAGCGAGGAGCGGCTGTGCTGGGGGTGAGGGTGTTCATTTAAAAGGAAAGAAAAATAATAATTGGCCTTTGTAGGTTCCGCCTCGCAGCTACCGGCGGTATCAAGGGCCTTCCTTGTTGAATTATTACCGAATGCAAAGCTACGCTCGCTGGCCTGTCTTGGCTGGGATTCCCTTGGGATACGAAGCAGCTGGATGGAATTGGTAAAGGGAACCTGGAATCACAGCGCGTTCTGTGCCCCGCCTCTGTCGCGAGCACCTCATCTCTTGCAACTTGTGCATCGATTGTATTAAGGCAGATGGAAAACTGTGCGACTCTTGTCACGGAACAAAATCGAGCCATGGTTTTAAGATGTAAAATGCGCTCAGAGTTCACGCAGATTTAACTTGGACCTGCGGTGTTGGACAAAGGGCAGAGATTGGTTTCAGCTCGGGAGAGGTTGGTGCACGGCTTGTAATTCCTTTTTCACAGCTCCGTGGTTATCATCTGGTGTTACCTGTTACCACGGATCCTTGGAGAGCAGGAGGGCAGAGGCCACATCATGGCTCAGCACCTGAAAGGCAGTGGTAGAACGGGGCAGCAGCCTGTTCCCTAGTGCCAAGAAATTGTCAGGGACCTCATTGCCGATTTTAAAAATACATTTCCTATTGGTGGTTGCAGAAACAGGACTTCATCTTCTCTCAGGGCTTCTTGTTCCGTCTTCAGAACATCTCTCAGGGATTCCAGAGGTGCTGTGTGGGCAGGGAACTGTTACCCGTTCTCTGCAAATAGGCAGAAATATTTCTGTTGCTAGTACTGTGCAGTTTATTTTTAATTGTGGAAGCCTTTTAGGGAGCATTTTGGGATTCTAGAAGTAATTTCATGTTGAGGTGCCATTTCCTAGAACGGTTTTAGAAGACAAACATGGACTGGACCACTTAGCGTTCACAAACGGTTTAGCTTGCCAGTAACTTATCACAAAGGCGTTACACGTTAATTATTTATCGTGTGCTTTGAGGCTGGAGGTTTTGCTTTAATGAAGGGTTCTGGGAGAGGCAGTTGCTGTTTTGTAGGTGGGCTCCTCCCACCCCTCCCCTTTGTGTTACCTCTATAGCGCGTTTTCTCAGCATTTGCCTCCAAAGTTACTACTAGGCTGGATTTCACAACTGCTTGATAAAATTGGAAACATATTTGCGATAAGGGTTTAATTGTTGTGGCTTTGTCATCGCTGCATCGGACTTTTCTGTCTCTGTAAAGATAGAACGGGACCTGATGTAATTTCTCTCCTTTACATGTGTTTTTGCACTTCCAACCTTTGCTTTCCAGAAAGCGATCGATTAAAGAAAGTTTGTCGTGCAGGTCTCTTTAAAACTGTGTGTGACATCTGGCATCGTTCTTCATCTTACTGTACTTGGCTAAAAACCAAATCTGGTGATCAGAACTGTGGCAGAAAACCTGAACTCCCCTGGTCGATAGGAAATTTTAAATGAAGCTTGTAAATGTTTGAGAAACTCTCCTGGTAACCGGGAGATATTTTTGAGCAGGGCTGTGACACATAAGATCTTTCTGAAGCTGCTCCATGATTTTAAATTAAGAGTTTTTGGGTTTTTTTAGCCTATACTTGCGGAACGTGAACGTAACCTGCTTTGTACCATCCACAAAGCGAAACTTTGCTGATTAGGAAACTGTATCCAAGTCTCGTAGTTAAAATCCTTGTCCGAATTTGAAATTCTCTGTATAAATCTGCTGATGGATTTTTCAACCCTGGAAAAAAAAGAAAACAATCTCTCCACCCCACGGTGCCTGTGGGGAGTTGCGTGCGATGGATGATGCAGGTAAGGTCGGAATCTGGGTGTGAGGGGGGAGCCGAGCTGTGAAGTGCCCCCAGTGTTTGTTAGGCAGCAGCCGTGACACACACCCTGCTTCGGGGTGATGGCAGCAGGACTTTGACGGGTCTTTCAGTGTTTCTTTTCTGTGCAAATCCACCTTGGAGTGGGAATGAGGTGCAGGTCGTGCCGAGCCCTGGATTTTACGTGGGCGAGCAGTGTGTTTGTACACAAGCCCCTCGCGCCTCCGCCAGGTTTGCAAACGGAGGTAGATTGGAAAACGCAAAATTGGTGCCTCTTTAATGCTAACGGGACACAAAGGTGTTCGTGCTCAGCGGAAGCTGGATTCCACGGGCTGGAGTCGCAGGAAGCCAGTGTGGATTCCCGGGGGGAAGGCTCTGCAGCTCGCTGTAAAGCCGTGATGCTCTGGGAGGGTAGCGGAGCTGCACGGGAACGGGGCTCCGGAACTGGGGCAAGGAGGGGGCCAACGCTCTGCCCCCAGCCCAGACCTGGAAAGGGTAACGGTGACTCGCTGTCAGCAGTTAGCTTTTCAAGTAAACACTGAAAGGAGTTTTAGAAGTGTGAAGAGGAGGGTGATTATGAGACTCTTGCTACCTTAATGTGGCCCGGAAGCCACACTGTGATGGAGGAATTGTGTTTAGAGATGTTGACTTGGCTGAGGAGGTAAACGGAAAATCCCAAGCTGAATGCTGTAGCGAGGGCCTCTTTCCTCAGGACTGTTTTCTTCCAATGAGCGTGCTGCTCAGAGCCTTTCTCAAGGGTTCCTCATTGCAGGAAAAATATTTTTCCTTTCTTAATGCTTTTTTTAAAACCCTTGACCACTCGTGTGAAGTTGAATAGAAGACGACTAGAGCGGCTGTGCCTGTACCAGGAGTTGCAATAGGAAGGGAGGTCTTGCTTTCTGATTTTTTGCTGCCTTTTTTCTGGTACATATTAGTGCAAGAGCAGAAGCTTGCCCTGCGTAATGAGCGCTTCCAAACCGTGCTTGCATCCCACAGGAATGCGAAGCCTTTTAACGCTGCAGAAGTCGCACAGAATTTTTAGAGGTCTTAACGTTTGTCTGAACCTCCAAAAAAAAGCCATTAACGGTTGTAATTTAGAGTCATTCCCGGTACCGTGAAGCCCCAAAAGACGCCCGTGTTCTTTCCTAGGCTTTGGATGTTAGAGAGCTGGGCTTTTCCTTTGCAAGGCTCGCTCTAATCCTGTTGCTGATATTTTCATTGCTTGACAGAGCAGAGGAATGTCTGAGGCCGCGGCGGGGGGCTGGCGAAAGCTGTTCGCCATCAATGGCAGCGGGAGCGGAGCTGCGAGCGGGGAGAGGCTGCCGCGCTCCCCGGCCTGGGGAAGGAAGGGGCTGGAGCCCAGCAGATCTCCCTGCTCGCGATGAGGAGGAGTCATTCCCTTGGCTTGTGGCGCAAGGACCAATTGATGCGGCTTTATTTGCTCGAGAAAGGAAATGCCTTTCTGTAGCTGAGGACCAGGATTGCTGCTAATTGCTCTGTACCTGAACGACTCCGGCCCTGCCGTGCCGCTCTGGTACAACTGCTAGCCGGAGCTGTAGCAAAATAACAGTTGGAGCGGGGATCAGCTCTAGAGAGACTAAGAACTTAAACTGCTGCCTCCAGTGCGATGGCTCTGAAAGGCAAATCTTCTCGTAATCGTTCGGGGCGGTTTGTCTAGGCCGTTATTGTTCTTAATTCACACTTGCACAGGAAACATTTTCATGGGGAGGAGCTACTTTGTAGGTTTATACAGGGATCGAAATCCTGAGTTTTATTTCTTGGCAAGAAAAAGACAAATCCCACGAGAGCTGAGCGAATTCTAAGTGAATTTCATCACTTCCAAGACAAATTCAGAAAAGCCTTGAAGAAGTAAATATGTTCAAATGATATTTCTATCGACACAGTTGATTCCAAACGCAACTTAAACATAATTTCCTTTTTGGATGTCGGAGGTTAAACAGTTAAAATATGATTCTAGAACGTGACAAAATACTGGGGTATGAGCAGGTTATATAGAAATGTAGCTTAATGTTGTTTATCCTAATACTGGTCAACGCTACAGTCCTTTGCCGTTTCCTTTTCAAGTATTATGAATCTCACCCTTAAACGTCCATGAGGCTAATATTAAGCCAACCCTTTCTGTGAAAACCAAGTAGCTAATCAATATACAGAATATTTTCTCTCTTTTTTTTTTTTGTGCCAAACCTGATTTTAATCCTTCTTACTTGGCTTCAGCTTTCCTGGGTTCTTGGGACATTATTTTAAGAAACAGGTAGAGAAACATCTTTACGTGGTTGTTAGTTTTGGGGTATGGTACAGATCTGACAGAGGAGTTAAACTTATTAAATATCTGTAGTCACGGCAAGGATTTTTTTCATGTGGGCTAAACAATATGTTTTTTCATCTATTAAACTAGGGAGGTTTGTGGGAATACGACCAATTGTTGTATTCCTGCTGCCTTGTGTCTCGAAAGCTCCCAGGAAGGCACTGTAATTATTTTCATTCCCTAATTCAGAAGAAAACAACCTTTGAATTTGATTTGACAGCTTCTGTCAGACACAGATGTCACAAAAATGCTTGTTCTGGTGACTTTGCTAAACTTCTAGTACCCATCCCAAAACCTCCATGGCCTGGGGACTTCAGGCTACATCTTTAACTTGCATCATTGGAGAACAGTGCGTACAGATGTATGCTGCTGAATTTAGACACCATAATACTAGCTCAAAGACCTGCTTAAAGATGGTTTTAAAAGTGGCCTTGTCTCTTGCTGTAGAGTGGGGCAGGCAAGGTCACCTGGTGGGGACTTTGGTGCCCTCCTGCTTGCTTACTCTCCAAAGTTACTTTAGGCATTACTGGGTTCTCCAAGGGTCTTGTGATGCAGGTCACGGAAGCAGCAGATCCTGTAGATCTTCACGTTTTTTGGCTGCTGCGTGACCTGAAAGGAGTCCTGTAGGCCCGAAGCTGTGTGAGGAGTCGGGTCGGGTGTTCTACTCCGCGTTTTCTCCAGGAGCTCTCTCCGTGACACAAGGCACTTTGCAGGCATGCTGTTTATTTTGAAGAGAACTGGGAACTAAAATAAAATGTGTCAGTCTTTTCATAACAGTTTTCATATGGAAATCAATCTACTTGGCTTGTTATTTTGACAAGTGGGTTTTATTGTAATATGTTGGTTCACTGTTGTTTTGTGCAGATGATCCCATTCTTATGCATATAGTCTGGTCACATAATAGTTTATTCATGACCGAAAATTCTCTGGGAGACGTGCAGAGCTACAGGCAGTTGTCACTTCCCTGGCTCTTTCTGAATGGCTTGAAATCACGATGAACTTTTGAACTGTCTTTTCGCGTTCCTCAGAATATTAACTTTATCACTTGAGAAGCACGATTCGCATGCAACGAATCCACAACGTTGCATCCTTTCAATCTCCGATTTTGCTTCATATGGAAATCCAAATACGAAATTCCCAAACCTGAATCCTCACACGTGAGCCCGGGGTGTAAGGTGACCTCCTTGGCGCTGGTCCCAGGCCAGGAATGTATCGTTCCTTTGAGTTAGGCTTTGAAACAGGTATTACTTTACAATTTAATTGGCTGCATACATCTCAAAGGATATAAACCAGTGGGTTTTTCCACTATGGACACATAAAGACTTGTTTCACAGAAGAGAAAGCATAAACAAGCTGGTACAAGGAACCCTGTATGAACTGAGCTATACCGTGTACTTCACGGGAGGAAAAAAAATCAGATTTCTTCAATTTTTCTTGCCTTATGGCTTTTGGCAGCGTCAAACAAAACAGTCAGTGTTCTCCTAGAAACACTAAAGTATTCTTTTATATCTTGAAAACATATTTAAAGACACGCCCCCGGGTCTTTGTGCATTGCTGCGAATGTTGTTGGGTCTTCATTTTGCTGGAGGTTCTTCCCTAGTGTGGTCCCGGACGTGTTTTGTGCGTCCTGGTGACAATTTCAGATGTGGGGCAGCAACCCGCTGCTTGGAAACCAAAGGGCACTGACAATTAGAGAAAAGAAAAAGCGAAGAAAAAGGACAAGGCAAAATGGTTTGTGGGGTAAACCCTTTGTTTTGGAGGTTTTTTTCCTTTTTTCTTTTTTTAATAACTGAAAGTGATCTAATTAGTGTCTGTAGCTGGATCCAAAAGCCTTGTGCTGACCTATATTCAGCCCCCTTTCATCAGTTCCTGCACGGCTAAGATCTTCATGGTAGTTATTCAGCAGTAAGGAACCAGAAGTTGCGAGGAGGGGCCATAAGCCTGTTAGTTCTTTGAATCTTGTTTTGCTCGTTGTTTGTTTGTTCCTCGCTTCAATATTTGTGGCTTATCTTCGATTTTAATCTTACTTTACTGTTTTGACCTTCTTCCTTTGTAATCCGTGGCTTTTAATGTCTAAAAGGCCCTAAATATTTAATCAAAATAAGACCTAATTCCCCTTCTGTACGGAGTAAATCACTTTAAAAGTGGCAGAAAGAGAAACCATATGCAGGCAACACGTAGTTGGAGAAGAAAGACGGAGCGTGCAAGCATACACAGTCAATTCCCAAAAGTTGGCACTAATGCTCCCTCTGCTCCCTACTTGGCCATTTCCAGGCTTCTCGTGCAACTCCGGTAGTTTCCATTAATCTATGGAATGTTAAGAGCTGGGTGCAGAACTTTAGCATGTGCGTTCTCTTAAAATCTCATTTCCTCCCCATTGCCTCTGTTACGGTTCATCCAGTTTCTTATTCAGGTGTCCTTGGTATGGTTCAGGACTCATTTCTTAGAGCAGAGCACAGGGATGATGTGAGTTAGCATCCCTCTACCGTTGTGTAGCGTGAGTAGGATGGAGCTCTGGAGACGTCAAGGGCCGCAGAAGTGGCGCGAGGTCTTCATCAAACTGATGGACACGCAAAGGAGGCGGCCGGTGCAGGTAACGCCTGCGGGAAAGTGGCTGATTGTCATTCGCTGGAGTACTTTGTTACGATGGTTTCCCCTTGTGGGTTTGGTTGCCAGCATCAAGTTGGAAGAAAAATGATGCGAGGTTATCACTATTGTCCCTTTTGACAGGGTCTAAGATGACTTTTTCAAGCGATCCCTGACCCGTTATCGCCTGTAATTTTGTTTAAGCCTGTGTCTTGAGTATTTTCTGGCCAGGTGGTTAAAATATTATTTAAACACAAGGTATCATTTAAAGCTGATCTTTTTTAAAAAGCTAAATATTTAAAGTTTTACCTAGTTTAAGATCAACATTTATATTAATGCGTAACTAAATGTTCTGGCAGTACGAGCCTGACATTTAAAAGAAATTCTTACAAGTAGGAGGGGGAAGTCACTAGAGTTCAGAGGATCAGCTGGGTTCTGACAGGTATTGGGCTTTCAGCTAGCGCAAGAAACGGTCGCTCCGATGAAAATTCAGGAGATCTTTCACACAAACTTAAAATACCGATAAGAAAAATGGGGGTGACTGCATCTTATGCCCCTGTCTGCTGCTCACACGCTTCTTAATTTACAGACATCGCGGAGCCTTGTGGTCAGGATTCTTCAGCTCACCTACTGTCGAGACTTTTGTTCGACAGGCAGATCTTAAATGAGCAGAACATGGGGAAGTTGTAAGAGCATTTAATGTCAGTTGTTTAAAACACAAACACCGCTCAAGCAACTTTTCCATGTTTGCAGCATTCAGGTTCATTCTCTAGAAAAGCAGCTTGACACTGATGTTAAGAAATTTTACCTAATCAATATTTATTTCTAACAGCAGGTCACCCAGGTGGGTGTTAAGCGGTACAATTCCCTGATGAGATACATAAAATACCTAGGTTGGTCCAAAAGTTAAGGTTTTGGTGTTGTGATTACAAGGTATCGCCTTGAAAATTACCAGCCTGGCTTTGGAGGGGAGGATTTGCAAGAATAAAATCAGTATTTTTACAACAACCAGAGGATGGGCTGCCACAATAAAACTGTTTTCTTGTTCTTCAGAGGAATAGGATTAATAGATTGTGTAGAGATGTAGATATATTTTTCTTTCAATTTTTTTTTCCTTTTTTTGGTCTGACTAAGCACTGTAAGGCCACCACCCAACAAAATCCTGACTTAAAAGTTCTGGTGACCTAATTTTTTTTTTTTTTAATTTCAAGTGCAGCACTTCTATGGACAGCAGGTCTGATGGAATTTTAATAACTAGTATATTACCCGTTAAGATCAGTTGCAGGTAACACTTTATTATGTCAAAATGGAACAAAAAGGATCCATTGCACATGCAGAAACGTTCCTGCTTGGAAGAAATTATTTGTTACCTTAAAGATGAGGGGAAAAATAGGGCTTTGGAGCATGAAGGTTAAATGTATCATGAGAGAAATCCTTTTCCTCCCCCCCAATATCTGTGGTGATTGACTATAGAAGGCTTTCCTTCTTGCAGGCTTGTCGCCCGGCTTGCTTTTCCATTTGTGATCGGAGCCCCTGCTGCTTCCAGATGAATTCTAAAAAGCCCGAGACCTTGGGCATTACCTGGTCACTCCGTTCTTATTCTCCTTCCTCGTAGCGAGAGGTTTGGCCCAGAGCAAAACCTATTGTTAGTGCGCCAGAACCAGGTCTGTGTCTGCGCTTCAGGAATGTGCTGTTAATATTCTTGGACAACTTACCTCTCCACAAGAATTGTTGGTGTTGGAGCTGCAAAGCCTGAATAAACTTCCTGAGAGGAAGCGATTGTCAAATATCCAGGAAGTTATTAGGAAACGCCAACTTCTGCTCCTGTCTGCTGGCTAGGACCTGACCAGCCCCAACCTGAACGCCACAGGGCTTGAAAAAATGGGCTGCTTCTTCAGTAAGAGGAATTTTTAATATATTTTTACTGACTAGATGTCAGAAATGCGATGTCAGGTAGGGTTAAAACTCGAGCTTTGCAAAAGGTTCTGAGCAAAGCGGTTCCTGGCGGTTCTTTGCGGTGCGCAGGCCTCTGCACTGCTGACAGGAACGGATCTCATTTTCGTTATTTTTCTCGTCGATCCAATTTTATTTTGCATAGCAGCCTGTCAACTTGACTGTACTTGGGTTAGGAGAAAAAATAGGTAGAACGGAAAAAACAGACACGGAAAATGTACCAAGGGAGGCGTGAGAGATGATGAATTTCTCTCGGTTACCACCTGGCTTGGTAGAGACCCCCCTGGTTTTCCTCATTTGAACGTTACCTCGCCAGAAAGCAGCCTTTCAGCCGCTGCCTGCATTGTGCTTTCTCCAGCAAGGCTTTTTGTTAGCGGCGAAGTGACGTAATGGGGGTTTGGTTTGGATTTTCTTCCCCTCCCTGCCCTGGCTCTCACCTCCCAGGCAGACCTGGTTGCTGTGGCGCGGGGCGGGTTCATTCCCGAGTGCTCTGTCCTCCCTCGATCAGGTCGGCTCTCCAAGAAAGGAGCGTCTTTTTCATGTCCTTCAACACTCTTCACGGGGTTTTGGTGGAGAGCTGAAGTCTGTGAGCATAAAGAAGATTTTTAGGTGATTAACTTGTGCTCTGTGGCCACTATAATAAGCGTGATTTATGTGGTTTAGTCTTATTTGTGTAAATCAGAACTGGCAGCATGTGAGTCCATGGTCCCAGGTCCCAGCAGAAGGTTATTGAGGGAGCTGAAACATCTTAGAGGAGTATGGGAGGATGCTGAAGGGAAGGGAAGGAGCTGGCCTGGCTGGTTGGAATGTGCTGCCCAGCTCCTTGGGAAATTAGATGACACGCTTCACATCAGCGCTGCGTCTCCCCCGGCGCTGCTGCTTCATCACTATAACTGTGTTTTCTCTGTTTCAGAGAGTCATTTTGCAGCGTTTCTGTTGCCGCCTTTGGTTTCCTTAACACAGGGAAGGAGAGAAGTCATTCGTAATTCTGCAAGCAAGGCAATGAAGACTCCTTTCAATGTATTTGTGATTCGCGTTGGAGTACCACGTGGATATTTTGATGGTCTAAAAAGTTTAACGCAGCCTTTTTGCTCTGAAGAGCAGTAAATCTTCATTATTTGACCGGGGTTTTTTTAATTAATTTTGTGGGACCTCTTTGAAATCATCTCTGTCAAATTTGCTTAACATCTGCAAATACAGGCTTGGTAGTTCCTGTAGGTAAGGGAGCGTGTGTGCCCAAATGTACATTTATATATGTAAAATATGGCCTGTTTACTTAAAAGCAGCTAGAAGTGATCTATGAGTGTGGCTGGTGTTTGGTGGTCAGCAGGGTTTGGACTTGTTTGCTATTTCCATCTCTGCCATGCAGATGGTTTTCATTGCTCAGCTAAATTATAGTTTGAGCTTGGGTGTTTTGGATTCTCGTTTAGCTTTGGCCCCTCGGTGGGTTGAGATGTTTTAGCAGCTTGTGGAAGGAGTTGGCAAAACGCAGTCTGGTTTTCTGTGCCGTTTAATAGTAGCTGGCTGTGCTCGCCTGAACTGAGCTAATTGGGGTGTGATTAAACTGATTTGCTTCTGAAGAGAGCAGAAATCGAAGTACATCGTTAATGAACTCTGGAAGGTCATTTAACTGGTTTCTTTTCCTTCCTTCTGCCCATCTTCCCCTTGTAGACTGGAAACTTTGCAGGACTTGCAGTGAAGGATGTTTGGGCAAATTTGTGGCCAAATTGAGTGATACCCAAACTTTGGAGACCTTCAGGCACTGCGCAAATTAAGTAGCAATTTAAGCATGAATGCGCGGGGTTCGTCTCGTCCCTCCCTGTCCCTCTCCTGGGTTTAGAAAGTAATTTGATAAAGGAAAAGAACTTTGAAAGCTATTTTATTCTAGAATTAATAATGTAAGAAGTAGTACTAGAAATTTGATCCAATATTTATAAATTTCTGCTGTGCAAGAGGTAGAACAGCCTCACGAGGACAGTTTAAAATTCACTTTTTTAATCACCTCTTAAGGCTGAAAGAATTGTGAAGTCCTCAAGAAGAGTTTTGAAAAGAATGCAATTACAGAGAGTTCTGCATCTTCTTGTACTGCCCAGTTCTTTTTTTTTTCTGTTACTGCTGGAAGTGCTTTCTGTTCTGGTTCCGAATTCTGCTGTTGGTTGTGCAATACGATCCCCAGAGAAGGTGACTGTGGTGTTACAGAACCGGTGAGACTTTGAGCTGTGAATTCTTGTACTTCTCAAAAGCCATCTGCCCTTCCTTTTAATCCCTGTGATGCGTTGATGTCTCTTGCTTGGCCTTCTTGATGGCGGTTGTGGCTTTGATCCAGCTGCAGGGCTGTGAGGCCTGCTCCAAGAGGAGGAGGGGTGCTTGGGCAGAAGGCAGCCGAGGGTCTGCTGTTGGGAGGTCTCCTGAGCTCACCTGAGCCGTAAGCAGGTGTGGAGACATGGGACTGAGTGTTCTTAGCACACCTTGATCCACGGTTCTGTTGGGATTACCCAGTGTCAGAGGAGTTGCCAGCTGTCTGAATTGAACTCGCCATGTCTTGAACCTAGAGGTGTGGAATTCAAGAAGGGATGTTTGGAGACGACAGGAAAATCCCACGCCTGAAGAACTCGTCACTTAGCTGAGAGAGGCTTGCTTGTGCCAGCCAAGATGATCCCTCAAAACGCTTGAAAAGTGGCTGAATGGCAGGAAAGACTCCCTGGGACATACTGATCTCGGTGTGAGCCATGCTTCGTGAGGACACTTAGCTCCTGTTGACCCTGGCCGTGCAGACTGTTGCTCCATGCTGGTTCTGCTGTCCTCACATGACTGAGATCTTGGCCCTGTTACAGCCACAAGATATATCGGGCACCGTAACAACAGTGCAGCGCTCGGCCAGCTCGGGGGAACTGGGCAGCAGGCTTCGGGAGGGCTATTTTGGGTGATTTTTAGGTAGAGAGTGCCGGCCTGTAAATAGATTTCCCCATCCACTAATGAAAGGATTGGGGTTTAATTTGACTTGGCCTGTTTTCTGGTTCTGCCAAATGACTTTGATGTGGCCCTTGTGGTTATGTATTGAATTTTTTTGCAGCGTGCTGGCTCCTC
Source organism: Eurystomus gularis (assembly GCA_013400335.1). Lineage (NCBI taxonomy): Eukaryota > Metazoa > Chordata > Aves > Coraciiformes > Coraciidae > Eurystomus > Eurystomus gularis. The sequence continues at coordinate 111,052 of VZZY01000035.1, forward strand.
TGGCTTTAAAGCCTGCGTGGGCCAATGCTGTAGCAGATTTTGTTGGTAAAACCTCTGTACGCAGAAGCAAATGGACTAAAAAAAAAACAGAATTTGATTTATGAAAGTGTGTGTTAGTCTAGTAAATATTGACTAAACGTAGTTTGGGGCTGGGGTAAGGCTTTGGAATGAAAAGACAAATTCCAGCCTAAAGGGAAAATTTAAACGTAGGCTCTAGGTGTGTTTAAACAAAGTCTCCAGCGGTGCACGGGTGGGACTACCTGCTATGCAGGATTTATTATAAATTACCACCGTGCTTACGGTTTGCCGCACGTTGAATTCCCAGCACTGCCAGCATCGGTGATTTTTTGAGGGGCTTTCCGTGAGGATGGGGCAACCTTTAGTAGGCTTCCAAAATTTTTACCCAAAGCAGCTTCTCTTTTCTACTGGTTCCTGTCTAAGAGTTGAGCCTGCTGGTTTTCTCCAAGTTCCCCTGGAAGCCCCTGTAATGTTTGTTGGAGTTTGTTTGCAGGTGTGAGGGGTTCTCTGAGGGCCTCATGCTTGCTTTAGCTCCGTGTCAGGAAGGTCCGAGAGGCTGCCTCCCCCAACGGGAGCGTCCCATGAGCCGCGCGTGTCGGGCTGGGCAGGGAGCCCTTCCCCTCGGAAGGTGTGTTTTGTGAGGGCTCGAGCAGCAGCGGTGGCCGTGCTGGAGGCAGGAGCGCTCGGTTACTGTGAGCTGTTCACCGACNTGAGCAGCAGTGGGGGCTTCCTCTGAGCCGTGCCGGAGGCAGGAGCGCTTGGTTACTGTGAGCTGTTCACCGACGGCGTGATTCACCAACCCAAACACCCAGAAGTGACGCAGCTTTTGTCCTGCGATTCTCCTTGGCATAACGGCTTTCCTTCAGATCACACACAAATGATCCTCGCTCACAGGTACTGCTTTTAATCACCCCGGTTTTGTCTGGAGGTGCAGACAGTTGCTTGAACCAGGAACGTGAATTATTTTTCTTGAACCATCTTTAACAGTTCGCCCTCCTTGCTGGCTGAGCTCTCTTCATCAAGAGAAGAATTGGCTCATCCTTCAGTATCCGTAACGCGAACGTTGGGGGCTGTGTCAGCGGAAGAGCTTCCTGGCAAAATGAAGCGTCGGGGTTGAGAATTCACCAAAACCGGGGGGATTCGGTGCTGCTTTGGAGCTTCAGGATGGCGAGTTGCAGTGCTCCAACTGTGCTGATAACCGCTGACCTCAGAAGAAATCAGGTCACATCCTTCAATAGCGGTGGCCTCATTAAGAGTGCGTGATGAACAAAACGGCTGAAATCCAGGATTATCTGGGAGAGGGTTTTTACTGAGGAAAAAGAGCCTTGCAAAGAAATTAATTGAGGCTATGACTGGTGAGATTTCTGTGGTTTATTTCATCGTTTGATACTTGGGATTGTTAAAACAATTGTTTGTAACGATCTGCTAGTTTGCAGACTGGTTTGTTGTTGTTTTTTCCACTTCCAAGCCAGTCACAGATTTAATAACTTCTGTATTTTAGTTGTGCAGTTCCAGCAACATAAAAATACAGAGAAGGGAGAGCGTGAGTAGGAAACTGCTGTCTGTGGTTCACCAGATCTGTCTCGAACAAGTCCAAATGGAAGCTTCAGTGCAAGTTTTGTAATTCATAACTGTTTTAGCGGCCTGAATCATCTACCCATGGAGGACAACTGCCAGAGCTTGTATACGGAGGGTCTGCTGCTGCTTCATCTGTTGTTGCTGAGGCTGAGGGATCACAAGGGCTGAGCCGGTGGGAATAACGTTGTTGCTGTCTTTGTTCAGGGCTTTTGATTTGTTGCATTCGGATTCTGAAATCCCCAGGACTTGAAAAGAACTTGTGTGATAAAGATCTCGGATCATTTAAAGATGATAATATTTGCTACAACTTCAGTTTATGGAATGGTCGCAATAAACGTGTTTGGTTTTGAAAACATTTCTTTAAATGGAAGGAGGAAAAAAAAATCCCTGATGTTCAGAACCCTTATGTTAAGTCATAAATAAGCTCATCCTTTCTTAGCACTTTTGTGTATGCACGTTCAACGTGGGTAAAAAAAGCCGGTGTCAGAGCAGAAGGGATTTTCATTAATCTCGCTTGTTGCTGCGCTTTTGCGCTGCGGAGCTGTACTAATTATTGACAGGACAAGCCTAATCCAAAGTCACTGCAGTCTGAGGCATTAATTTACCCTGTAGCCTCCTCTAAGTAGGAAAAAATTTAAACATTGATTTCTTCTATAAACATAAACCGTGTTTTTGAAGCCAGAAACGTTGCCTGATGTAGTGTTGTGTGTAAGACGGATGAGGGTAGTAGGCTGAGCAGATGAAGTGTAGTGTTCCTAGCAGAGTCCAGCTACAAACGCAGGGTTTGGTTAACTGAAAACCCTCATGCTGGAAATAGCGGTGAAGCACCGCAGGTAGAATTGACTTTCTGATGTTTAGGCAGATGAAATTTGTATTTTTGTGGCTCCGTTTGCTGGTATGTTCTCCAAGTCGTGCTTCTGGCAGACAACCGCTCCGCCATGGCTGCAGAGCCGTCCTTGTGGCCGACACGGCCGCTTTGCCGAGGGTACGGTGGAGAAGTTTAGACAATCTACTGCAGAGTAGCTTTGAAATTAAAGTATATATTGGTTATTTTGTAGTAGCACTCAAATTTGGAGTCAGGGTTAAGGTAGTTTGGTGGGTTGAGTCTTGGGTTTCAAGAGAAATGTTTTGCAGGTTGTGTTGCCTTGCTGGTTTTTTTTTCTTCTGAGCTGTGCTATGTTCCAGAGTCTCGATAGCTTTAAAACCCACAATTTGCATCACTGAATCAGTTATCCTCTTGCTATTTAATTCACTTCTCCCTCCCCAACTTCCAGATTCATGGCTAATGTGGCCCTTCATTTGAAACAAAAAATTTCCACCACTACAAGATATAAAATAAACTGGTGAATCCTTTCAGTTATCTTCATAAGAGCTGCTACAGAACTTTCACCTGTTGGTTTTGACTAACAGCAGGAGATTTCTGCTTATAAATGAATTTTAGAGAGTTCCCTTGTTTCATGTATTTCAAGTGTTTCTTAGCATCTAATCCATGTCTGGAAAAAAGGGAAGCTTTTCTATAGAGGCTGTCATGAAAGCATACTCAATATTCTTTATCAGAACTCTGAATAATGACGATCAGTTTCTGCCAGGAAGTGTAAAGAGGAGCTGGGTGTTGGGAATGGATGTTGGGAACCGCTGCTGACTCTCGTCAGTGTGTTGATGTGCTGCCCTGTGATCCTGCTGAAGAGTTGGGGATGCATTTCTTTACTGTGACTTCTTCATGCCCAAGTCTTCCTCCCTGGTTGTTTTTCTTACCATGTTCCATCCTGTTTCCCAGCTCTGCCCCAAACACTTTCTTCTAGCAACGTTTCCTCCTCTTGGCCCAGCACCTTTCTGGATTTCCAAAACCCAGGGTGTGTTCCAGAGCAGCACCTGCTGTTCCACCTGCTTTCAGAAGCTCCCAGATCCGGGTTAGGAGGTAGATCTTGCAGGAACACGCTTAAAGCAGAGCTTGAAAGCCACTCCAATACCTGTTGGGCATGAAAGGTCCTGTTTCTACTCCTCAGGGGTTTGGAAGGTACCAACTTTCTTGGGATAAGCTCATTGATCTCCTCTCCCAGCCCTACGAATTCTGGTGTAACTCTTGTTGGGAAACCACCGGTGACACCCCCACACCCGAAGTATCATTCTGCAGGGGCAGTCCTGTTATCCTGGAGTTTCTTTGCCCATCTTTAACTTCTTGGTATCCTGGGGGACTTCATAAAGATCACTTCCTCCAGCAAAGCTGCTGACATGAAGCAAAAGCCAGCCATAAATTATTCATGTACTGTTCATTTTCTATGTTTAGGAATTAATGCAGCTCCACTTAAAAATTCTCTTCCATGGCTCAAGTCGACTAAAATTGCTGCGTGCTAAGTTACATTTTAATTTTCGATAAATTCTTTTGCATTTTACAACTGGTGGGTTCAAAACCAATTAAGTTGGATTAAAAGCTCTTAACACTGTCAGGTTAAATGCTGAGGGTGGGTCCTATTTAAAAGGGTTCGTGGTGTGTACTTTGTTAATGAAGGCTGATAAAGGGAAGCTGCCTACTGTTAGTAAGATATAATTTGTGATACTTGAGTCCATTTATGAAACAGTGGCTTCAAACTAGGTAATTTTGAGGTTACAAGATGTCGGTTTCATTAAAGAACAAACCAGACCCCACCAGCCAAACACCTAAACCTCCAGAGCCCGCAAGCCTGTGGTGTTGATTGCTTCTGTCGCACCGATGTCACGTCATTTTTCAAGATTGTGTTTGCTTTCTAATTTGAAGGAAGTGTGAAATTCTTTTGTCTCATTTTTAGCAATTATCCGAGAGGCAAAGCCATATACAGGTGTATAACCAGGTTAATTCTGTAATACTGTTACTCTCCACCTTGTCTGTTTGTAATTTTTTTTTAAATTCTGGGCTTTTATGGGAAATAAGCACTTTTCTTTAGGTCACAGATTTAGTTGAGGAAAACGTCCACCTCTCTTCCACAGACGTTTCATTTCAGGGGTTGAAATGCTGAGAAGAACACACCGTGAAGGTAGGTGGGGAGTTCATGTCTTTGGAAGGAGAGTGAAGGTGCTGAAAAGCATCTGGAGCAAGGCCGGCAAACGAGCGGCCCAGGGAAGCGCAGCTGAGTGTTGTCTGCGGTGTTGTGGTGTAGCACAATGTGCTGGGTTGCGGATCGAGGTAGTCACGGGCTGTGCTGGTGGTGAGGAGCTTCAGAAGGACCTCACGGCCTTGAGCAGAGGAGGGAAAGGCAGCAGGTGAAGTGTATGGAAAGCTTGGAGGGGAGAGATAATCCGAAGGGACATCTTTAAAACTTGTGGACTGAATTGAAAAACATTCTAATGTTCTAGGACATTATTCTGTGCCAATCATTAACAGCTTTTGAGTTGCCTTCCGATTTCCTCAAACATTAGGTCTTCTGGAGGGACGTTCTATGTTGCTTCTGCGGTAGTTGTCTTCTCCGTTTGAAAGTTGGCCTGTGGTTAGTGGAGCTACCGGCAGCAGAGTAGGTGACCACCAGCAGACGGGACCGTTCCTTAGGCTCAGGGGCCTGTCCTTCCCTTTTCCTTGGGAGACGAGGAGCGGTGGCAGCTGGTGAACGTGTCGCGGGAGATGGATGTGGGGTAGGTCGGAAAGGAGTCTGCTTCATCGGAACCTTTCAGGCTTGAAGCCGTGCTTAGTATGGGATGTCCTCTAAAAACACGAGAGAAATTCCAAGTGGTTGGTAGTAATAATTGCATTTGTTGCTTTTATTGGTCAAAGCAACATACCCGAGTGGTTCAAAGGATGGAAAAGGAGTTAGGAGCGGAATGGAGTCCCCATCTCCAGAGCGCTTGGTTAAGAACACTTGCATGCTTGCTTCAAGTTTTTTTTTCCTTCAAAACGGGTGAAATAGCTCCAGCTTTTTCAGTGAGGCTTTTTCTCTCAAGGCAAAATGACATGGTGGGGAAACGAGCAGCTCAGAGAGCCTTCAGTTTGCACCCAGCAGTTAGGAAGGAGCTTTCCTTTGAGTGTGTTGGGGCATCGTTAAGCCAGTTCTGGCGGTGCTTTCATGTATGGTTGAAATCCCATTGCTGCTCCGTGCAGGATGGAAGCAAAGGCTCCAAAACAGGGTTATGGAAACTCCGACCACCCAAAGGTTTCAGCTGATCTCGCCTCATCTGCGCTCTGTCGTTTTCTGAAATCACACAGCTTAATCTGTTTTATAAAATACAATTGAAATTGCCAAAACCTGTTGAATTTGCTAGATATCATTATGAATGGTTGGAACTTCAAATGGAACGCTCTCTTAAGCTTTATCTTTCCTTCAAGAGTCTCTTCCTACTGTAATTAATACCTACTTATGCTTTAATCTCGGTCTCTTTCTCAGAGCTTTCTTTAAAACAAAAAAAAGCCAAACCCCATTATTTGATTTGGGATCATCTTGTAATTTCCTCTGGTCTTTTTTCACCTGTTAGTGGTCTGCTGTTTTTCCAGGGTGTAAAACTCCATTCGAAGAGCTCGTCAGTGCCTTTGGGGATAGTTACCACAGTTGGCATCTGGTTTTGGGTTTCCTTTGACATCTTCTAAAATCCTAACTTGGTTTAAATTTTGATCTACTGCCTGCAGGTTTAGAGAGACACGAATTTGAACTACTTTGTCCTGTTCTGACACTCCCGTCTCTCTCCTAGTTCTCTTAGCCTTGCCTTTCTCGAAAAATAGGATTATTTCTGGGAGACCTGCCTGGCGAGAGATGATGAGAGCCACTGCCTGAAGATAACTGGGGGGGGTTTGTTGCCCTGAGTGTTTGGAGTAGTGTATAGCTGTACAACCCCTTTTCCCGTATGCTTTTCAGCTTCTAAGAGTCCAAAAAATAGGAAACCAACATCAGTGTGGTGAAGGTGCAGCGTACAGAAATCATAAGTGGCCCTGTGTCTGTAACAGTGGGTTGATTTCCTCTTAACTTCACAGTTGCAGGGTAGGGGAGTCAGTTATGATAATATTTCTTTTCTTTTTCCCCCCGTAAGAGCCGTTCTGCAGAAATGTGAGTGTTTCTGCCAAAAGGCACATCCTATTGTGTTGTAGTGCTCTATTGTACTTCTGCCTTGTGAAGTGGCTGAAGGAAGATAGAAGAGCTTCCTGATAATTTCAGCGTCCTTGGCCGGATTCTGAAAATGGCTCAGGTTTAAAAAGATGTCTTTCTTTGCCAGCAGCCGCTGTCTCGAAGAGGGCAGGCTGTTACTGACTTCTAGGAGTCTGTACCTCAGAACTCGCTAAAAGGAGAATGGAGGGTGCAGGAGTCAGTTATCACATGTCATGATAGTGGTGGGCCTTCAGAGGAACATGACTGACTGGAACAGGAACTTCCCTGACGAGAGTTCTGTTGCCTGCAGAACAGTAGGAACTTTATGTTTTCCCTAGAAGAGAATTTCTATGATATATCGGTTTTTTTGTCCTCTTTGCAGTTGGTAGAACTGCGCTTGTCATTAACCTGGGAGGTTTGGGTCTCTTTGGGGAGGACCTTGAGTTTGATTCTCCTAATGCTGCTGCGAGGAACATCAAAGTGGCTTTGTGTTGCTTAAAATGAGGGGCGTAGGAAATCTGGAGACTTGTACTTGATTTTGGGTGTGCTCTCCTCCAAATGGAGACTCTGAAACCTTGGAGGACCTGGCTTTGGGTAGTTCAAAGGGGCTTTGCTCTCTGAACGTCAACTGATGCTGTTCTGCTTTGGGCGAGTGGCAGGGAGAGATGTCGGGAGGGAGAACCCCCCGGTCCTGCCTTTCCTCTAGTTGGAAGGGGATGCTTCCCCGGGAGTACCTTCTTCTGTGGCTACCTGCAGGCAGCCGCAGAGTATCCAGCCGTACTGAAGCACATCAGCCTTTCTGGAGGATCTGCTGCAAACCCTCTGGCAGACACACCGTGGGATGTGGGCCTGGGGCGGCTGCTGCTTGGGTAGGAGGTGGGGACTGGTGAGTCCGATTTCCCCTAGAAGCTGCCAGGCTTTCACGGAGTGGAGCTGTGGAGAATGGAAGGGTGAAGGCATCTATGTTCTCACATCTCCCTGCTTCTCCTACTTGTATCGCTTTTTCAGTCTGTTCTGTAAGAGAAGCTCTTTGGCTGTGCCCGATCTGAGGACGCTTGTTACCACCTTCCCTGCCTACCATTGTACAAGTATTGAATGCTCCTATTTTTGGAGTGACTGCCCAAAAAGAATTCCTAGAATTTTCCTTGCTGAGCACTTAATACTATGCAATCATCTAAGCTTTATCGAACTGGAAACTTTATTTTGTTCTCTTCCTCTGCTGTAGAGCTGCTGAAAGTTTTATCTGGCTCTGTGTGTGTACGGAGCTCGTTCTGTCCTCTTCCCAAACGAAAGCGCAGCTCGTTACAACTGGGGAACGGAAGAAATAATGAATGAGTCACTTCTGTTTGTAAGGATTTGGTTGTTTACCCTGACAAACCCTTGATAGGAGACACTCGACAAGATCTGAGTAAATCAATTTGTTCGGGATCTATAAGCATCTCATTAGCATTTATTTGCCGTGTTCATTCTCGGCTCAGCTGCAGCTGTTTTCCACGCCGCGTCTCGCAGAGATCTCCAGGATTGTAAGCATATGTTTTGAGATTGTGCTTTAAGTGGAGGAATTTTGTGGGCCTTTTTACTCTTCTTTTCATTGCTGCCGTTAACAAAGATCTTTTGGAGTGGAATTGCAGGCTCTGTGTCTGTAATCTTCCCCGTTTTTGACTGCTGAAAGCTTAGTTGGGAAAAACATCACTGCCGGAGTGGCGTGACTGAAAAACTATTCTTCTTCCCGCCATTCTTTTTATTTCACCATTGCTGCGAGGACAACGCGCGCATTTTAGCCGTAGTCTCCGAGAGAATAGTGAAAAGGAGTCGTAACGCTTTTACCTTCAACAAATCCCCCCCGAGACGAGCGGTGTCATTGTCTTTGGGCCTCGCAGCACAAGGCAGCCACAATGTACACGGCGCGGGCTGCGACTCAGATGATAATGCTTTATTTTCAGATTGACTGATGTGCCTTGGAACACAAAAGGAGGCCAGGACTACCTGCGGCTCCTACTGATTGATTTTCAATACAAATCTCATAATAGTCTCTTTTAAAGGAGCGTAGCAGAGAACTAGTCGGGATGCCAGCATCTCAAAAGGTAACTAATAGCCAAAGCTAGATCGGCAGGATATTTTACGAGGGTAAGTTATTCTTGGCTTTATTTTCATTTCGCAAACTAGACTGTAGGGAATGAGAAAAGAAACAGAAGATTTTTCAGAGAGCAATTCAAATACTCCCCACCCCAGATGGGAGCCGGAGAAGGCTCTGTGCGCGGCACTTGTCGTCAGCACGCGGCTGCGTGTTGGTTGGGAAAACTTTGCTGTAACCTCCACGAACACCAGTCCTTAGGGAAGGAGGAGGGTCTATAAAATGGGCCTTTCTTCTACTCCTGCCATAGCAAGTGAAAATGTCTTCCTGGCAAAGCAAAACTTGGTATTTGCCACTTCATACTGGGATTCCTCTGCCTTCCTGCCATTCCTACCACGCTCCGTGGCTCGCCTGAATTGCCATAACCCGCGTTCGTTTCTTTTGTGTTCCCGCGATGGGAAATTGTCTCATTTCTAGTTTCAGCCGAAGCGAGGGTTTGCTTTTACCCCTCTCTGGTGGAGCTCCATCGGCGCTTCCTTCTGAGAGGGACCCTGGAGCATCCGCAGCCTGGTTGCTGCAGAAGGCTCCCGCTCAACTGGTGTCGCCATGGCAACGGCAGGATGGGAGTCCCAGGGCGCCGCAGCCCCCCCTCACCCCCCGGGCTGGTGGCCAGGGGCTGGGGGCTACTGGGGCAGGGCTGCTCCTGGGAAACCCCCACTCCACCTCGGCCGATTGCTTTGCCAGGTGAAAATTGGAGAGGCGAGGCATCCTGCTTCGGGAGCTGCAGAGGGGCTGGGGGTTGTTGTTTAAATGTTATTTTCTGAGTTCCTTTCCTTACGTGGGATCAGAGCTCTCGTAGCTCCTTCCAGCTTTGTGGAGCTCTTAGTGCGCTGGGTATCGTGCTGAGGTTGGCCTAGCCTGATCAATAGTGCAGTGAAAAATTGATCGTGTGTTTTTCAGCACCGATCAATAACGGATCAATGATTCGGGGAGACTCAAAACACCACTTGTACAAAATATTTCTCATGGAAAAAAAAAAGGTATTTATGGCTGAAACAATTATGCAGGAAAAATGGTCTAAAAAATGTGTAATCTAGAGGCATAATTGCAGGGTTGGGTGATGAAAGCTGAATCTTAATGTACAGCTTTGGAGTGGTGAGAGACATTTATGACTTGGATTTTGTTGCTATTCCATCTCCTGTAGCGTAACAGAAAAGAAAACACGGTTTGGAATGGGGGCAGAAAGCCAAGGTCATAGTTAGAAAGATGGAACCAACGAGACAGCACGGCTCTGAAGGCAGAGATGCTGTTTGGGAGCACTTGTGGAGTTCTGGAGAGCTTTGGAGGAGAGAGGGTCATTTCTCAGACTCAATGTTTAACTAAAATAAAACAAAAGACACGTGCCATTAACCACCAGGAATGACCAGGCTTGAGACTGCCCCTAGTCCTGCCTGCAAAATCTGTCTTTATTCCGTAGCTCCACCAATCTCATTCTTTCAAGGTTACCAGTAAGGTGAAGGGAGGGGCCGGGTGCTAACGGGGGGATCTGGAGTGAAGAAAACAGCCCTTTTTTTGTGCGGTTCCTGAAGGTGAAGCTCTGTGGCTGTTCTCAACAAGCCTCGGTGAGCCAAGCTTCACCTTGAATTGTCATGGGCAAAGAGCTCCCCGTTCCCATCTGATCACTTAATGAAGACTCAATTATATTTTTGGCATAGTATTTAGAGAATGATCTATGAGTTGCATGCAAAATTAATGGCGTTTAATTTAATCGATGGGATATCACAGATACCTTGGTCTAATAATAAGTTTTGGGCCATGTTCATACCAGTTTTCTTCCCTCTGCACTAAAAGCAAGTTATGCAAACTTAATGAGCTCTTCTTGTCCTGTTCTCCTCAGCTCCCCGTTTGGACACGGGGGTTCCCCGGCCACTGCGCTTTGACCCAGAGCCCGTCCCGGTGCCAAACCTTGAGGTGAACTGGAGGTTTCTAGTTTGTTTGTGGTTTTGGTTTTATACGCACTCATTTCTTGTTGAAACGTTGACTCAGATTGGTGCGAACGACGCTAACTGCTACCAGAAGCTGTTCTCCTCCCGGTGTCATCACTGTCCCTTTGCTCTTGTGTTCTGTGGTTGGGAGAGCTTGCCTCGCTTTTCCACTCACTGTTCAGACAGAGCTCTCACTGAACGATGTCCTTTTCTGTTTTACGGTCTTGTTCCATCGCGTGGTCCTGCAGCATAGCCCCAGATCTTCTAGAATCTCCAGATAATTACAGTTCCCAAGGAGGCCTCTGCAATTAGATACATACTGATAAAAATAGTTCACCTCGATTACCAATTTAAAATGGGTAGCGCTGCTACCCAGGGTTACCTTTTCCTCTGTATATCAAACAGCTCAACTTTGGGGTGAAGCCCAAGTTCATCTCCCCAGATTGCACGGGACAGAGGAGCTGCAAGAAGCCATCCTTGGCGTGAGAGATGCCCTGGCCAGCATCACCTGCTTCCCTGGCCGGATTTCTGAAGAGCGCTTTGGCCATCAAATCAGTTTGCGTTCTTGGTTCAATCTCAGATGATCTCTAAGAATATCTAAATTGGTGCAGAGAAGATTTTTATGTACTTGTATGTGGGACGTCTCTGTGTGCTGGCGGTACAAGGAGGGTGCCCTAGCTCTGGGTGCTCCATTAGGTGGTGGTGTGTAACATCTCAGAAGCTTCCGGACACACGCTGGTCCATGGCTCGCTGAGCACTGGCCCATCCGCCCACCTCGCTTGCGGTTCCAGCAGCTGGGACAATGCTGGGCACTCTTGTAGGCTTTTATTATTGGCACAAACTCTTGTGCCAAATGTTTAACAGCCCCTTCATCCCCCAGTTTCTCCCTCATCTTCAGGAGGTGCAAGGAGGAGGCCTTGTGTGGCTTGCTGTGCTGGCCCGGGAAGGAGATACTGCTGGAATTCAAAGTGTTGAGTGTGAAAATGTGAGGAACTCGCCCCTCCTGTTTCGCTTCATGTGTGCAGAGGTTCAGACCGCTTTTAATACATGCAAGCTCTGTATTGTAAAACTTCGGGAGACAAAGTAATTGCATTTTAATGGTGGCTGTAAGAAATCTCTGCTGCATAGAAAGCCTAATGAAATAAGGGCAGCGCATCTTATTTTACTTAATACTCCGTGATTTATATCCCTTCTCGTGTGCAAGCGAGATAATAGAGCAGTAAGTGAAGGAGAACCTCAGCAGTGGGTGATTCAGAGCTAGAAAACCTAAGATAAACAATGTTTTACAGAACCTGAACAGTTTTTGATTAAAAAGTGAACATCGTAATGTTTTATTTCTGGGCAGAATGGTGCTGTCCTTAAAGAGCATCACCTCATAGGTGCTACCCCTTCTGACCAGTTCCCAGCTCCAGTTTGCCCTCTTCCTCTTGTAATCAGATCTGTAGCAGTGGTTTCTCTGTTACAGAGCTGATACCATGATTTTACATGCTCGTGTCTAGGACTTTTCCATGGGTGACAGTGGCACGAGTTCTTGGCTCTCCTGGAAAGCTGTATTTCATCCCTCTTGACTGAAAGGAGGTGGTTCAGTTGTTCTGTTTTCATAGAACCATAGAATGGTTTGGGCTGGAAGGGACCTTCAAGATCATCTCGTTCCAACCCCCTGCCATGGCAGGGACACCTCCCACTAGAGCAGCTTGCTCAAAGCCCCACCCAACTGGGTCTTGAACACCTCCAGGGATGGAACATCCACAGCTTCCCTGGGCAACCTGGGCCAGGGTCTCACCACCCTCACAGTGAAGAACTTCTTCCTCATTTCTCATCTAAATCTCTCCTCTTCCAGTTTGAACCCATCACCCTTCATCTGATCACTACAAGCCCTTGTGAAAAGTCCCTCCCCAGCTTTCCTGTTTTCTCCTTCAATGTAGCTTCTAAGTGTTAATAGTCAACATCCCAGGGACTGTGATCTATTGGTGTGAACATACCGTGGTTGAAGTATGTTTGAGGTAGGAAAGGTTCTCAGGAGAACATTGTATGGGCTGTTTACATAAAACCTCAGAAGGGACAGGGAAAAAAGAGACTCAAGGAGTTTTTAGCTGTATAATAACGTGTGACGGTGGTCAGCGGTGGATGCCTGCGTGGAGCAGGTCTGCCCTTCAGCTGAAAACGTCTGTGGTTTTATCTTCAAGGTAGTATTTTGGTGACTGGGGCGTATTAGAGCAGAGGGCCTTAAAGAATCTGGGAAAAGCTTTGCCGTAACATCTTTTGGAACTTGTTTTATGCCGCAGCGCTCGGGTGGACTTATTTGTGTAAACCGCTTTATATTTTAATGCGGTTGTATCAACAGGTTTTATTTAAAATAGAAAGCTTGTTGCAGCAGGCGTCGACCGTGATGCAGATGTGAGTGAAGGGTATGCCAGAAACTTTGAGAAAGGTGAAACAGAAGAGAGCAGGTGGCTGGGCCAGGTGACCTCCAGAGAGCCCTTCCAACTTAGATGACTGTTCAGGGACATGAGGTGCGACGTGTGGAAGGAAGCTCTGAAAGGAAGCTCAGAACTGCATCCAGCTCATGTTTCGTGAAGTATTATCAGCCCAACGTGGATTTCTGGGGCAGGAAGTTGCCAGGTGGTTTGACTCTGCTGCCCAAGCAGGTCATATGAAGTTCCTCTTGCGAGAGCGCTTTACGTTTGGTTACGGGCTATGAACTGGAAGAAATGTTGAGTATAAACACTTTGTGTCCTGTCTTTCCTGAAGAAGTTCTGTTGGGTAGCTCAGGCTTAGCTCTCCCTAGTCAGGTAAGCTTTGGCGTCTTAAGAAGGGAGGAGGCAGAGCCAAAGCAAAGGCTGATATCAGCACAGCCGGCACAGGTTTTTGGAGCCATCTGCTCCACGTCTGAAACTTGGGCAGTTGTCAGTGCTGGAAGCAGGTATTGCTCCCTTTCCGCGGAGTTGTTAGTTCCTTCTGGGCTTCTGTTGCCATCATTAGTCAAATAAATATTTTGTCAGGTCTGTTTAACAGCTCCGAAGTAGTTGTGTGAATGGAGTGCTGTCCTCCCGTGCGATAGGCAGGGTTCAGCCCTGGGTCCTGTTTTGCTATGGTTTGAGCTGAAAAATTCCAGTTTGTATTCAGTGGTGAAAAATCCTGAACTGGAACTGTCGAACGTGGTCCTCCCGTGCCAGTTCCTAGTGCAGACAGGTTGAGGAAAGCGACCTTGATGCTCCGTTGGCTGCATCTAGAATCCTACATCCGGTTTCAGGCTCCCCAGTATGTCCCTGTCAAGGACTTTGAACTGGAGCGAGCTTGCTTGGCCCTCTGCCAGCATGGCTGGGAGCTCAAGCGTGTCCCTTAGGAGAGGCTGGCTTGGCCCAAAGAAGCATCGGGGTGAGGAGATGGACCTCAGAGCAGCCTGGTGGTACCTGAACTTGTCGAGGAGATGGAGCCAGGCTTCTCACAACGATGCGTGGCAGAAGGACAAGCGACAACAACCGAAATTGAAACCTCAGAAGTAAATGGTCTGCTGTTGATGAACACTCTGATCCTGCCAGGAGTCTGTAGCACCTCTAGCAACAGATGGCCCGTGTTGGCTTTTCTGGTTTTGGCCTTTTTTTAGTGGGCAGAAGGACTGTAACTGCAGGGAGACGGCTCTCGGCTGAATCCAAGGAGAAGCTGGCTGCAAAACCCATCTCGAACTCATCAGGCAAAGTATTGAGAAGGTTTTACGTATTTAGTGAGATGAGAACTTTTACAGTTACGGGGAAATCGGGATAAAAGGGAAATAAGCAAATTTCTTCTAATGATGGATTTGCTGTTCTTAAGTATTTCTGATGTAGTAATTCAGGTAATCCTGTATCTATGTGATGATTTAGTTAATATAGGCAATATTTGTATTTCCACTCTTCTGTAAGTTCTTTTTAAACACACTTTCCCACTTTGATGCAATAATCTGTGTTATAAATGAACAGAGAAACCTCTTTTTTTTTTTTTTTTTCCTTGCACTTCTCTAACATTTGCAAAGCTAATACTTGCAAATATTTTTGTGAAGCTGCAGTTACCCTTTTTATTTCAGGCTGGCTGAACCTGCGCCAGTCAAAGCTCGGGCGCTTCCTGGGAATTTCAGAGGTTAAGTCAGTAAACAAGGGAGATGAAAGCTTGTGTTTGTCTTTGGGAAATGCAACAGGGAACCTCATGAATACACTTTCCGAGGAGCCAAGGATCCACGGCAAGCTGTTAAAATGGTTCGTTCCGTTCATTTTTCCTGTATTTCCGCAGGGATCGAATGGGGAGCGCGAGGGTGGTTGGACGTGCCCCCTCAGCATCCATGCCTTGGATTCCCCGTTCAACGGGCCAGCTCGGCTGCTCCCCGGAGTTCACCCCGGTGCTTTCCTTGTGCCCGTTCCCCAGCAGAGGAGCGGAGATGACCACAACCACCTGCTCCCCAGAGATGTCAAGTGTCAAACGGAGGCGTTGGGCTCTTTTTCTTGTAGCTTTTCCTGGCTTACAAAGAGCTCGCTGCCAGCTTAGTAGGAATCTCATGGAAAAAAGGCAACCGGGTAAAATAACATGGCTGCAAAGCTATAATAAAAGATTAGTGCAATTAGGTGTTTTTTTTCATAGGTCTGTTTTGAATACAAATACGTTGTTAATAGTCCGCCGTTGCCTTCCTGAAGTGTAGCTCTTTGATTTCATATACAAAAGAGTCATAAAATTCCAACTTGCCTTACTCCATGCATGTTTGGTGCACTCGAAAAAATGAGGCTGCAGTAAATAAGACTTGGGGGTTTTTATTTTTCATTCCAGATCACGTTTGTCCACGTCATGATAAAGAATCAGTAATATTTGCCAATACGTCTGCCGCATCTCAACGTGGGGGTACGAAGCGAGCTTAATTTACAATAACGAAGCTTCTGAGGTAGCTGTGCTGTCCCTGCGACAGCTCGTCGCAGCCCGGTGTCGCTGGCACAAAGCCATAACTCGTGTTTGCTGGGGAGCAGCTTGGTCGTAGGTGGATGTTCCCCATGGGGAAGGGAGCGCGGGGCCGGCCAGAGCCTGACTCGGTGCTCAAGCAGCGCCGTTCTCTAAGCGGTATTGATCTTGACCCAGCCATGTTGTATAAAAGGCATTAAATGCTTCCAGGATCAATGTGCAGAGCTCACGGTGGGAAAAGAAAAGCCTAACAACTGAAACTTGTGAAAGCGGGGCATTGTGGAGCTGACAATGGAGAGTTTTATCTCCTGCTCAGAGTGAAAAAGTCCCTTGAAGGAGTTGTCAACTCGGTGACGTGTGTTTGAGTTCCTGCTTAAACGTTCTGCTGGTGGGCACCGGGCTGTGGTGTAGCCCAGTGGTGGTTCTTCACTTGCTCTTGGCCACAGTTAAAATACTATTCTTCTGTGACTAGTTATCCTCTTACTTAATATCAGAGCTGATGCAGATATCAGCTTTCGATTTCTGCATCTGCAAATACCTCTGTTTTTAACCAGCTCTGGATCCACTAAGTAAGATCTAGCAAAGGCTTTGCCTTAAATTCTTCAAGGGTCAGTTTTATTGCAACTTAATTTAGCCATATAATGAACTCTGCCACAAATGTGCAGTTTTATGGGATGGAAAAACTCATGTAAATAGGGTTTTAAACCACCGTTCTTAAAAACATTGCGGTGTGTTTATAGTAGTGCTTGTTACAGGCATCTTTTCCTTCCTACTGTTCTCTAGCATCCTGAAAGATCAATAAACCCCTCATCTATAAATTGCTAAGGTTATTAATTTTTATATCCTGTGGATCGATAGCGTGATGGGACAGAGGTTGCTTTACTAGTGCAGGAAAGCAGAGGAGTCAGGGAGGCTGCACCATGAGCTCTGCCTGAGCCTAGGGAATTAACTGGTCGTCTTCATCTTTCAGCAATTGTCCCCTAAATTAGGGACCCTCCCACTGAACGCTCAGACGCGTATTTTTCGCTCCTTTATTCCCGAGGCAGGAGGTTACTGGTGGTAACCCCACTTCTGGCTGCGGCAGTCCCTCGACTGCGAGTGGTGAGGTGCTCAGAGGCTGGATTTCGGGTGGGTTTGGGTTTGCTGGGTGTTTGTTCTGCTCCAGGGTGCACCCCAGCATTTGCTCTCGACTGCTGGGACAAGACATGGAGTTACAAGGAATCTTTTTGCTATGAGCTGGTGCAGCTGTTCTTCCGTTTCCAGGTCCTCTTCGGTTTTTGTTAAGAATTCTCTTCCTCTTTCATGATGCGTGACAGAGGTCTGTCTTTAGCAAGACACTGGAAATGATGTTCAGCAACTTTCAGTTGGGGTCTTGCTCACATCTTTTTGAATTTTCAACTCCTTTCTCACCTTTAAGCTTCTCCTAGGAACCAGAGTTCTTCATTTTCTCCTGTCATGCCCCGGAAGCAGTGAGCTGAGGAGGTGGGCAGCACGCGGGGACATCCTTCGCTTGTCTCCCTCAAAGCACGTCTTTAGATGCACTTGCGTCCAGTCTGTTCTGTTGGGTGCCCCATAACCTTGTTGGCGTCCAAGAAAAAATATGAGCGTCCCCTTGATGCAGAGTTCTTGGATGCTGCAGCGTGTTTACTGCTTGGAGAATACTTAAGTAATTGGTTTCAGCAAATAATTCTCTTGTGATGTGTGGGGTTTTTTCTGTATTTATGTTCCCAACCATTTTTGAAGTACCAGACTGACAAAAAAAAAAAAAAAGACTGAGGCAAGGAATCTGCTTCCTGGTTGTCTGGGCTTGGCTCACAAACCAAAGGGAATCTCCACGGGGAGCTGAACCGCTTGTCTGGCACTGGTGAGGGCTTGGGCGAACCAGTTACTCCAGTCTGAGCTCCCAGAGCCCTGGGTGAGCTTTGAGTGCTTTGACCGAAGCCCAGACAGGGTGTGAGGAGGGGAGGATGGGGGAATCTCTTGCTAGATATCTGGCATCGTGTGGAATATGGATTTTGAGGCTTACAAATGGGGGTTTCTGCTTTTTGAACCCTTTGAGGGTCCCTGTTTGTGCTTACTGCTGCACATACCTGAAGAGGCATGGGTGCCCAGGAGACTGGAACTCTGGGAAAGGAGGTCCATTACTCCAGGAAAAAATGGAAATTCCTCTTCACCTGCTCTAACAAATGTGGTATTGTCAGTCACTAACATATGGGAGCTATTTCTGTGGCAAAGTCAAAGTACTATTGTTCATGAGGATGAAGAGAAATACATTTTCTTCCTGTCGTAGGTGTCTTTACAGTGCCCTCTAGTAATCTTTGGTAGAAATGCTGGAGGTGGCTTTTCTCAGACCCGTTTGAAGAAAGTAATGAAAACAGTCACTGGAAGAGTTTAAAAAAATAAATAAAAAATGAAACTCTGGGCCCCTGTAACTGAGGTGCTTTCTGAAGGAGGCATTCCTAATACTAGAAGTAAGTAAAAATTGTTCATCCTTCTTTTCTTTTTCACATTCAGCCAGGAAGAATATGAAAATTACAAGCACTCTGAAGACTATAAAAGCTGCCAGGTCTAAAGTGGGTGCTCCAATAATGGGGTTTCAGCCAAGGCTGGGAAGTTAGAAGCAAAGAAATGAATTTTAGCTTCTTGCAGGGGAATAATCATAGAATCGTAGAACGTTTGAGGCTGGAAGGGACCTCTGGAGGTCATCTAGTCCAACCCCTACTTGTGTAGGGACATCTACCTAGGTCAGGTTACTCAGAGCCTCATTGAGCCTGACCTTGAATGACTCCAGGGATGGGGCCTCCACCACCTCTCTGGGCAGCCCCTTCCAGTGCTCTATGACCCTCATGTTAAAGAACTTTTTTCTAATATCCAACCTAAATCTCTCTTTTCCCAGCTTCAAACCATTACTCCTTGTCTTGTCACTACAAACCCTTGTGAATAGACCTTCCCCTGCCTTCCTATAGGTCCCCTTCATGTACTGGAAGGTCAGGAGAAGGTCCCCCCGGAGCCTTCTCTTCTCCAGGCTGAACAGCCCCAACTCCCTCAGCCTGTCTT
>VZZY01000035.1:129816-245693 GCA_013400335.1 Eurystomus gularis
CTGAACAGTCCACCCATTGAACCCGTAATTCTCCAGCTTTGAGACAAGGATGTTGTGGGGGACTGTGTCAAAGGCCTTGCAGAAGCCTAGATAGGTGACATCCAAAGGTCTTCCCTTGTCGACTGATGCAGTCACTTCATTGTAGAAGGCCACTAGGTTGGTCAGGCAGGACTTGCCCCTAGTAAATCGTGTTGACTCCCTTGGATCACCTCCCTGTCTTCCATGTGCCTTAGCATGTCCTCCAGGAGGATCTGTTCCATGATCTTCCCAGGCACAGAGGTGAGGCTGACAGGTCGGTGGTTCCCAGGCTCTTCTTTTTTACCCTTTATAAAGATGGGCCCCATGTTTGCCTTTTTCCAGTCACCAGGGACTTCACCTGCCTGCCAGGACTTTTCAAATATGATGGAGAGTGGCTCAGCAACTGCATCAGCCAGTTCCCTCAGTACTCTGGGATGCATCTCAGCAGGTCCCACAGACTTGTTTATGTTATGTTATACCTGTACCAAGCATTAAAAATGGACTGGAATAGGCAAAACAGAAAATTCCCCTGGTGTACTTTTAATTTCTTATGAGGGAGAATCACTTTGGCTTGTTTTCACAGATGAGGGAAGAGGTTTGCCAGGGGATGCAGGCTCTGTTAGGGCTGGAGCAGTGCTGGCTCCCCTGCTGACGGTGATCGCCCCAAAAGCACCTTAGCTCTGCTGCTCGATCATACAGCGAACAACAAATCCCAAGGGATTTTGATGAAGGTACCTTCTGTGCCTGGAGTTTTAAGTCAGAAGGGTTTTGCCTTATTATCATTGTAGCTGCTTTCTGTATCAAGTAAAACACGGTACCGTTTTACAATCCTGGGCAAGCTTAAAGGGATGTGTCAGGGAAACGACTGGGCTGTTTGAATGACACCCGATGCTTTTCTGAAATGAGGGATCTGCCCTCATGTGTGTGTGTTATTCCACACACACATTTGGAAGGTGGATAAAATCCCTTCAGCTCTCCTGAAATGCTTCTGAGAAGCAATTCTGCAGTTAGGATATGGAGAGCAGTTCTTTCATTGGCTTAACTCGAACATCTGGCATTAGATGGTGGGACTTTCCATTTCTGAAAGCAAAAGCTCTTTGAAAGGATGTTCCTCGCAGAAGGTGAGAGGCTTGGGGGAGTCGGGTCCTACATGTGAGTGCTCTAAAACCCAAGGGTTGCTTTTAAGCAACCTGAGAGAAATCCAGATTTTTGGTCTTAGCGGTTATAAAAGATCCTTTTTCCCTGCACGCCAGAAGGAATAAAAGCTCCAGCAAGACTTGGTTTTGAATCGTGGCTGGAAGTGCAGCCCCACAGTAGAAGGCTCTAAGGGTTGTGAGTCAAGATGGCAGCGCTCGGTATCATCACAGAGGGACTCTCTGACAACTAAGTGGCAGTACCGTAACTAATAACGGTGCTTCCGCGCGTTCAGATTGCAGGTAAAAACTTCAAACTCCCTAGAGGTGTTAGAAAGGCCACGCAACTAGACACCAGATGTGAGTGCATCTCCAAAGACACTTGATATTTGAGATTACAATCGGTGTTTGGATTTTGCTGTTGATCAGTATCTTGTTTTCCTTCCCGTTATTTAATAATATATGAGGAGCTGGTATCAGTTGCAGGATGAGCAGTTAGAGTAAACAGATGCTTACTCCTCACTGGTTTACTACAGGAGCACTGTACACTGTTTGGATAAAATCAAATCTAAAAAACTATTTGGATACTTTTAAAATTCATTCTATTTCTGCATACGTTTTTTTAATGGGCTAAATTTATTACTGAGATTTTTTTTTGTGCTTGAGATCTGTCCTGGTCAGTTAAGATGGGTGCTCTTCAGCGGACCGTGAGGAGTCCTTTCCCTCAAGGTACCGTTTTGTTGAGGAGGTTGACTGAGGATACAGGTTCTCGGTGGTATCTCAGGCTGTTAGTATTCACTCAGCATTGTCTGCTTGGCACCTCGAGAGGAGGACAAAAGCGTCCCATCGTTGCTAGCTGATGATGCGTCGTGACGCTGGGGTGAAGAAGAGTTACTCTTTTTGATGAATACCTTTGTTATAGGGTATTAAATGGTCAAAAGAGGAAATCTGCTTGTGCTGAAGGAGAAAGGAATCTGCTAAGTCTGGGGAAGTCTAGACTGATACACGGCATCACTTACCTTCTCCTGTTGCATCACTTGCTCCTCGAGGTTCCCCTGCCAGCCACCACTGGAGTTATCCAGGTACCAGCAGGATTTAGATCATACGTCTGCAGTCAGGGACAGCTCTTGCGCTTTCCCCTTTTGCTCTTGATGTCAAGTGCAATGTCATTTTTTGTCTCGGACTGTAAGGTCTTTGGAAAGAAAGACAGGAAACAGTGCTTAGAGAATGCAGCTGAGAGAGTTTGGCCTTGGATTTTCGTTGCGAGTGGGCTTGCCGACCGCCATACATACGATTGGGCTTGGCATGTGCTTTAAAGAAACCAAAATCCTAAAGATCTGTGGCTGGCTGACGTGTATTGCCTCCAAATGCGGTGTGATTTGGTCAGGTAGTCTCTATCCCCTGTAAGGGAAAAATGTAACGTGAAGCAGTACATATCTCTTTGTCTGAACATCCATTCTACTGGGATCTATTGTAAGATCGTGTAGGAATTTTGCTTATTGGGTAACACAGAATGTTTCCAGTGTTGTCAAGGGAGAGAAAAAAATGACCAACCTGCTAATACTTTGATTTTATTTAGAGAAGAATGTACATAGCAGTTTCTCCATATAGATGAAGTGCTTCTTAGCGATGAATATTTTAACAAAACCACCGAACAAGTTGACCGTGAGCTCTTGCTGGCAGCCGGCAAAGAACCGTGTTTGTAGCACCTTCAATTAAAATCCGTTTGGCTAATTCTTGAAGGCAGCTTTTTGAATGATCTAGGTTAGGAAGGGCACGGCATGCTGGTTTTAGGATTAGATGGGCCATGGGGAATGTTAATTAAATGGTGGTGAAAAGCCTTTTAAAAGTTCAATCCTGCAGCAAGAGAGCTTGGACCTTTTATCATGGACTTGTGTACGTACAAAGAGGCTTTAGAATAGTTCCTGCCGTTCTGATGAGGGTTTTGTCAATGGTTCTAGTTTAGACGTCAGTTTTCAAGGGTGTTACATATATTATATATATACACTCTTAAATTGCTTTGGAGTCTAACTTAAAAGGATAAAGATGTTGATGCATCATCCCTCAACATCTCCCACCATCAGAGCCCCGTGTGAGTCCATCTAACAACTGAATCCTTGTGTATTACCCATCTGAAGTCAGGTAGTTTTGGTGACAGATGGGTTTGGTTGCCTTAATTAATCGTTCTGTTTGGAGAAAGTGGTTCTCAGATTATACCCGTGCTTCACATTCTCTTGCTGGGTGGTTATTGCATTTGGTCCTTGGAAAAAGAAATGCAGCTTCCTTCCCAAAGTGACAAGAGGTCCTTTTAGGACAAGAGGAGACGGCCTCACCTTGCGCCAGGGGAGGTTGGCCATGAGGAACAATTTCTTGCTGGCAAGGGTTGTGAAGGGCTGTGCCAGGCTGCCCAGGGCACTGGTTTGAGGTCATTTATGCATGCTAAGGGCAAACCGGGATCAGAGTGGTTTTCTCTGAAGTGATTTTCTTCAACGCCATGATTTCCGGAGACCTTGTTAAAGCACACATTGAAATGTTTCAAGTTTGCTATCAGAGTGCTTGTGTCTTTCAGAAATGAACTGGGTGATGTGGTGAAGCTTCTTCCTGCCTGTGCTGCCACTTTTTGCATTTACTATTCCAGGTTTCTGCTCATCTGAAGCTTCCTTAAAGCTGCATCGCTTCACAAAACGTGAACTTGGAACGAAAGTAGTCCTTGGGTAGGCATGGTAGCAGCGAGAAGAAGGCTGAGGGAAGTCTCTTCTCTCTTCTTTCCACTGAGGTATAGCACCCTTTGGGAAGAGAGACGGACGAGCTCTTTGCCTTACCTGGCTGCTTCCAGATTTCCTTTAGCTGGAAAGGGTTCTGTTAAAACTTCCCCCTTTTTGAGTTTCGAAGCCCTTTCATGGTCTTTGGAGAAGCACGCTGTAAGAAGTTCGGGCAGGTTCACCTGAACTTTGTGAACCTGGTGTCATCTCTCAGATGTGCTCTCCTTGGTCCTTTATCAGTGAGGAGGCGTGTGTGCTTATGGTCCCTCATCCTAATACTAGTGAGAGTAAGAGATCTGATGGGCTTGGTGAAGGACAGGCTGAAAGGACTTGATTGTCCTCTCAGGAAATAGGGAAACGTTGTCTTAACTGACAGAGGATGGCTACGAAAAGGGAGAAGTGTTGAGAGAAGCAGTAGAGACAAGGACCCCGAAGGTTGCTTTGTGTGGGATTTCACACTTGGCTGTTCTGGGTAAGCTTCTACTAGGTGTCTGTCACTCAGCCTGGGTGGCAGAGTAAGCTCTCTGTTAAATTTTCACACGGCTTAAAGCTGGAAGAGGGAGGACAAGGTCAGAGTTCAAAACTGGTAAACTTTTTTTGGAAGGAGGGAGAATTTGGAGGAGCCAAGGGAAAGTTAATGGAGGTAGGCAGGGAGCAGCCAACTAGTCAAACATTAAATGGGAAAGAACAAGCCTCCCGGCAGTTTCCAGGAGCAGGATCTGGGGATTATGGTAGTGAAGGGATTACAGATGGATGTAGCTGGTAGTGTTATGCTTCTGCCCGAAAACCTAACGCCTGAGTGTTGGAAGGGATGACGAAAGGAGTTGTGGAGCATCCAAGCCATGTGAAATGATGCCGTTACCTGCTCAAGTCATAGCAATGCTGCTCGATGGTTCTACTGAGTGTGAAGCCCTGGATGTGAAAGCTTGTGGGAACTGCCGGGTCCCTATCGCTGGTCTTCAAGAGATGTTGGGGGGGTGGAACCCAAAACCGTGGGTTGGGAATGAATAGGATTTAACTGTGCCTATTCCTGGTCTTCAAGAGATGTTGGGGCGGGGGGAACCCAAAACCATGGGTTGGGAATGAATAGGATTTAACTGTGCCTATTCCAGAGCAGGTAGATAGACTTGTCTTGCTTTTATATAAGTTTCTTGAGCTGATATTAACAGAAATCAAGCCACTGATGTGTACATACCTGTACTGACACCCCCCCAGAGGTGCGTACATGGCAAGAGGAAGGAACTTCCACCAGATGCACCAGTTCTGTCCTAAATAACGTGGTGTCATGTGAGTAATCGATAGGTTGATGGGAGAAATGGCTTCTTGACAGAAGCGTATTGAGGTGTTGCACGTACAAAGCCTATTCAAACTGAACTCCCTGGGCTGGCGTGCGGACCCAGCCCAGCAACTCTTCTCCAGAGTGCCCCTAACTCTGCGTTACAAAAGCTTTCTGAGATTGCGGACTAGAAGGGTCTCAATTCTAGCTTAACTTCATTTGAGATGGCACATCATTATTTATGAACCCTCTCACTGTTTTCCGCTCAGGAGCGTGGTAGTAACCTGAAACAGGCTGTGCTGTGTCTTCACAGCGCTCTTGGCAAGAGCTTTTCTTGTGCTGCCTCTGAAACCTGGCTGGGAATCTGCTTCCCAGCCTCCTTGGAAGTCTCTAATCCCTTCTGTGCTGCCGTTTCTTCGTGACGTGCTGTCCCTGACATCCTCTGCAGTGCTCTTTCCTTGGGCACCTTGCTGCTCCCAGGACAAGAACAATCTCAGCCCATCGATGAATTTGATCTGCTGTGCACCAAGACAAGGCAGACCAGACACCAGCTCCCCTTGTCAAGGCTTTCTGAGCTTTGATTTGAAAAGCCAGAGAAGGAGAGCAGAGAAAACCCAAACTCAGGGGTGTTTGTGTTTTGTTCTGGAAGGGACCTGGATCTGCACTGGAAAAGCAGCACCTAGAAATGTTGTCATTTGTTTGGGGCTTTTTTGTCTTTTTTTTAATCCTCAAGAAAGATAAAATCTCAAGGATTTGGAAACCAACATAACAGGTCTCCAGCCTGCGACCGTTGCTGTCACTGGGGAAACTTCAGCCTTTCAATACTTGATTTCCCTGTTCCCCTTTTGAATTCTTGAAGGTAGAAGAACGTTTGAACGATAGAACCTCCAAAAGCAGCATTTCTCTGTCCTTTCTTTCACGCCACTCCTGCCTTGTCAGCAAGTGGCTGTGAATTGTGAGCAGTGGAGGCTTTGTGCAGGGAGGCTGGAGACCTTCGCCAGGGGAAGCTGGAGGCTCTTCGGAGAGACTTGTGTGTGGTTCAGTGATGGAGGAATCATATCAATTTGTTAATTAAGGCTATTTTAGAAGGTAAATCTGAGATAAGAAAAAACCACAGCAAAACCAACCAACCAACCCACAAAAAAGACCCAAGTAGTTGAAGGACAGGCTTTCCTTCTAGTAAAGGTCTCCTTCATATTTGTACTTTTCTTTTCCTGAAAACACAAACTTCATTGTTATTCTGTGAGTTAAGGAAACAAACCTGGTTATTAAACGCATATTCCCCTTCAAGGTGGTCTTAACATACTTCAGCCTTTCGTTATTGACCTTAGTGTGAAAGATGAAATAGTTTGGAGAGGAGTATTTTTCTGACCCTTTCGGGAGGGTTTAGCGTGTGCGGTAGAAGCTTCATTTTGGTTGTGGGTGCGTTTTAACCCGTTTCAAACGACACCTTTCACGAGTGGTCAGAGAGTCTTTATGGTTGGAAGAGACCTTTCAGATGGGGCCAGGGCACCACTAAACCATGGCCCTCAGCACCACATCTCCATGGCTTGGAAACTGCCCTGGGCAGCCTGGGCCAGCCCTTCACAACCCTTGTGGGGAAGAAATTGTTCCTCATGGTCAACTTCAACCTCCCCTGGTGCAACTTGAGGCCTTTTCCTCTTGTCCTGGGGCCTTTTCCTTGGGAGAAGAGCCCAACCCCGTGATGTGTTGTACGTGTATCCCACTGCTAGTCCCCCCATGGAGTTGGTCAGAGTATGGGTGAGGAACCTTGGTGTTGGCTTTCAAAACTAAGACCCCCCTGTTCTCTCAATCCAACATTATGCCGACTTGGAAAACTCTCCATCCCTGGAAGAATTTATTGTCTTTCTGTTTCCTGCAGATGATTAAATTAAGAGGAGTCGAAGCGATATTGACACATAATCTTTCTGCTTGACCAAATACACCAGAAATTGAGTAATTAAAATTCACTTCTTGATGCAAAGTAGATTTTAATTATAGAACTCTTCGGGGAATACTTAAAATGGAGAAGTAATCACGTTTATCCTGAGCTAGAGTGGAAGTGAAAAAGTGGTTTATGGCACTTGCAAGATGTGTTAAGCTCGGAATTGGAGACTTTTTCTTTTTGTGGACTGCATTCTCCTTAATGTTTCTTCATCTTTGTTACGCACAGCACAGTCCCACGCTGCTGTGGGAGGCCAAGCTACGAGCCTTGGAGAGTGTGCATCACGTGTTATAAATGTGGTAACCGAGTACGTACGTTAGTTTGCGCGGGTTTGAGGAGGCAGGCTTCTGTCTGCAGTGGATTGCTCAGGAGAATTAACCCTGTTGATTGCCACACAAGCTGCCAAAGGTGTTTTAGGGATGAAAACCTCTGGGAGTCCATTGGTGTAAGTAGTCAAAGCAAAAAATCCTGTCACATAAACCAAGGTGGTTCTACCCTGTTCAGGGAGGCCGTGCTGCGAGTGGTGGTAGCTCTCGTGCACATCACCATAGTTTAAAACAAGGATGCGTTCTATGCTTACAAACCACGGAAGGCTAACCCCCCAGCTGTGCTTGGTTTGTGTTTTCCAGGATCCCTTGTGAGCACCTTCACTCCGTTTTACTTCCTGGTGGAGCCGACGGACGTTCTGGCCGTTCGCGGAGCTTCTGTCGTAATGAACTGCTCAGCTTATTGTGAAACGGCGCCAAAAATCGAGTGGAAGAAAGATGGGACTTTTCTAAACTTGGTGTCAGATGACCGTCGCCAGTTGCTCCCCGACGGGTCTTTATTAATCAACAGCGTGGTGCATTCCAAGCATAATAAACCCGATGAAGGATATTATCAGTGCGTGGCAACTGTGGAGAGCCTGGGGACCATTGTCAGCAGAACGGCGAAGCTCACGGTAGCAGGTAAGTTTTTTTTTTGGTTGCGAAGTATAACAAGGTGATGAGGTGTGCCCTGCCCTTCCTGAGAAAGGCAGCGATAGTTTGATCCGTGATCAGTGAAGCTGGCTCTGCTTCCCTGATTCTCGCAGCGGGGCCTTGTCATATTCTCTCCATCTAAGCGGCCTAATGTGTGGGTATTTCTCAGGAAATGCTGAAGATCAGGTTAACCGCAGTGAAGGGTTTAAAAAACAGGAGTCAGGTACGTGTGATCACAGTGAAGATTTACCACAACTTAGGAGTGGTAAAAAAAGAGCAGGATTCTGCTTTCTTTATGTATAAACACCCGTAAAAACAACTTTCTCTGCCTGGAGTTGTGGTTTATCTGTCACAGAACGCTTGGGAAGCTCCTGCGAGCTGGTGGTTTGCGCGGTCCCTAAAGGATGGGAAGACTGGCAGAAGAAGGAGGAGTGCTGAGGTCTTTTTCTTCTTCTGTTTCTTGAGTATCAGGTGTGAACAAGGACGTTTGAGAAGTAACAACCAAGCAGATGCTTAAAACTTCCCTGACAGACATTCAGAAACCCCAGCTTTGGTATTTTGAGTGACCTTTAGATATGGCTTGGGGTAGTAGCTTATATTTAGGGGGAAGAAAGCTGTGAGGAAGGGAAGTTTGCATGTAAAAATAAAGACTATGACTGGGAAAAGCAATTGGTTTTCAGCAGGTCGCTGGCTTCCATCTCAGGGCTTGGGAGTGTCAGACTGTGGATGTCCCAGCAGCACTATAGCTGGAAGAGACTTGTAATTACTTGGTAATAGTGAGCCTTCAAAAACCAACCGGGAGGGAGAAAAAAAAGGTGAAGTAAGGCAGTGGAACAAGATAAAAAGCCTATGAAGCAATTTCCTTTGGTTTCTCTAATGATATTTGCCAGCCCTTTTTCAAACAGTTAGGTTTTTTTTCGTTGCTTAATAAACGTCTTGAGGTAATGAATTGTTCCTGACTAGTGCTCCAGCATCTCCCAGAGCTGCTGCTTGCTGTCATTTACATTCCGGTGTTGTTTCGAGGAAGCTAGCTCCTAGCGTCGTGGTGAAACATCAGGCATGTCAGAAATACAAACAAATAAAATAAAAATTGGGGTCTTAGACCTTAAAGGAATGACTTTCAGAGTCTCCCAATGAGAAATACACTTTGGAGTTTCTTGGCAATGAGGACAATACAAGCAGTTCTCCCACACTTATCTCAGGCAATTACCACCTTCTTCTATTGCCGCGGTCGTGATTAATTCGGCTGCTTTCCACATGAGCTCACTCGGCACCCGAGCGTTCTTGTCTATATGATCATTAGGTGAGGTTAATGGGGTTAAAAATGGAGGTAACGCCAAAATTTCCACTTCAGTTTTCTTGTGTCTCTGTAGAAGATTTTTAATTGATAGGGTTTAAAACGCTGGAACCTTAAAGAGCCTTTTAGTATTTAAAAAAAAGAAAAAAACCCCAACAACCCAATGCAGTTCTGGTGAATTGGGTTTTCAGAAGATCCTTGCTAGGAAACAGAACAAATCTAGTCGAGCCCCTTTGCCCACGTTTAGCCTAACGGCTGTTTTGGAAGATAATCGATAGAGTCAGTGCAATAAAAAATTATAATTTGTGTTGAGAAGCAGAGGAAAGGCTCTGGGTGCACCCTGAGCAGTTAGAAACCTGCGCAGGAGCAGCCCCTGGCTGCAGCGCACCTGAGATTTGCTGCCGATGCAGAAGGTTTGAGTAATGTAGGTGTGTGAAAACCTGTTTACTACCTCGGGGAAGTGCCGAGAGCTGAGCGAGACTACACAGAGTTTACTCCTTCGGCTGGGGGGAAGAGTAGCTGCGCTTGCTGATGGCTTTGGAATAAAAGATGAAATATTTAAGTTCTGGTTGAATAAGTTGCTTTTATTGAATCTTTCAGTTTTACCAGTGGGTTTTAATATTTCTTCCCCTCCTCGTTGTTTTAATTGGAAGCTTTCAGGCCGTGGTAAGTGTGGGGCTAGTTAGCATGGTAAAGTCTCTGCTCGGCCTTAAGATAACAGTGGGAGGCAGCTAATTCCCTTCTTAATTGGGCAGCGGTGTGTTGAATTCGTACGGTGTGTGCATGTGGTACTGTGGGGCACCTCATCTCCTTAAAAGAGAATATTATGTAGCATAGCTTCCGTGTTATAACTGCTTTTTATTCATTGAACAACTTCACTGCCTGCAGATGACCGCATCTGGGGAGTTAGGTAGGCTAGGGCAAGGAAAACCCAGTAAAAATAGGAATAAAAGCAGGTTGTGAGTTTTCAGGCTGATTTTTCAGCACTGGTTTTGCTGCCAGCTGATGGGTAACGCTGAGCAATCTGCCTTCAGGGAGTCCTGCACAAAGACACTGCCCTGTCCTTGCCTTCTTCCATCTAGTGTCTTCCTTTTTAAATCACGAGTCAGGCGTTGTGATCAAGTATTACATGGTGAAGAACACTTTAAATCAGCACGATGAGCCTGTAGCTTGAAATCGGGCGCTACTGCACTACGATGGCTACTCACTGTTGTACCAGGCTCCTAATGGTAAATATGTGATTTTTTTGAAACTTCAAACAAGAAATACATCAGTTTTCTTTAATGATCAGTAGTTCCGTGACACGTGGATCTCGCCTTGCCATTAAGTGTGCTTCCACATTTTGGTTCTTCTGAGCAAATGAAGTTTGAGATCATAGAATCATAGAATGTTAGGGGTTCGAAGGGACCTCTGGAGATCATCGAGTCCAACCCCCCTGCCAAGCAAGATTGTCATTGCCAGTCTTTCTTCGCTTCCTCTTGCTGTGCAGCCTTAAGCGTGTTGCCATGCTCTGAACTGGATTTGTGAAATAATTCGTTTCTTTGTAAAAGCACTTCCTGTCTTTGAAACCAGAAGGACCACACCACCATCGGGGGAGCGGAGGGTGGTGGTCATACAGTCCCTATAACGTGTAGGTTTTTGCCGTTATTGTGATGGATTTGAAGGAGGGAAAGTCAAAGGAACTGCCTAATTTATGTAAAGCCACAACGCTTTTTAATCAGTGCCTCGCTACAGTATGTTTTTTTAATTGGCTTTTGAAGTGCAAATCTGTCTTTGATACTGAAGTGCCGGTTAGATCTGAAGAAGGGCGAAGAGTTGGACTCGCTCGTGCCAAACAGGGAGTTAAATAAAGATGTCCAAAATCTGGGGGAGCTGTGTCTGTAATTCATCTTGGAAAAATGAATTTGTATGTATATTAGTTCGAAATATTCCCGAGATGATCTTTTTTACCAGTCACTGTTTACTTAGGTAAAGCTCTTACTGGGAGAACAGCTACGCGAAGATCTGAGAGGTCCGTGACAGCAGCACTGACTTTCTTCACGTGGATTGATCAGTTCTCTGTACCCATTTAAAGACTGTTCACTGAATTAGTTCACCTCTTGTCTTTTTCCCCCCACGTGAATCTCTGTTTTTCTCTCTCTCATTCCATTTATCTTTATATTCAATAATCCTCGCCGTTGGGCTTGGTACGTCATGTGCTTGGTCAGGGTGCAGTAGCTGCGTCGCTGCCGTGGTACTAACTTCAGGTGTGTCTGAGCTTCGGTAGTTCAAAAAGCACTTGGTGATGATGCCTGAACTTTCTTCTAGTCCTGCTTCTATTGCAGCCACGTTGTATGGTCTCAAGAAGCTCTCCATGCTTTGCCTTTTTCTCAACGGGCTAATAAAGAATTCCTCTTCAATAAATTGGGAGTATTACTTCTTGTAATGTACCAAGATGCCATCAATGAGTACGCCGAGAGAAGAGCAAGTAGGAATAAGTAATTCCGCATCCATTAGGGTTTGGCTGATTTGCAGTAGGTAGTTGTGGCCAAGGAATGATTGCCTGGGACATTCCCTGAGCACGGCTTGTGGGAGAGAGCAGGACCCGGGTGGATGTGTTCTTGCAGTTAACGCCACATCTCTGCAAGGCACGTCACCAGAGGTACGTTGTGGGGGGGAGGACATTCCTGGTGTGTCATTTTATTTAGTACCTAAATCACTTACTTGTGTTTAAACAATGGCGAGTAGTTAAGGCTTTTGCTCAAACGTGGACTGCCCAGGGGGTGGTGGAGTCGCCATCCCTGGAGGTGTTTAAGGAAAGGTTGGATGTAGCACTTAGTGACATGGTCTCCTGATGCCATAGCTGGACTTGGTGATCTTGGAGGTCTGCTCCAGCCTCGATGATTCTGTGATAAATCAAGGTTGAAATTTTCTTCCTTTTTGCCGTGACTCCCCTAAAAGCAGCCGGAATCTCCCTGCTTTGGCCAAGTTTGCCTGACTTTGAAGATTACAGCCTGGGTTGTGTTGTCTGTGCCATCCCCAAAGGACAAGAGAGAAGCTTGGCTCGGTGGCTGAGCACAACTGTGTGCAGAAACCAGCTCCTTGGAGGTGCGGTTGGGTTAGAAATAACAGTAGATTTTTGACCCAATATTGAGTATTTCCTTCAAGAGCGAGGCAGGGAAAAAACCTTGATCGGATCTTCTTGAATATAGAACTTCCTGTGCCTTGGAACTGGAAGAAAACTAAGAACGAAGATGGTTCAGTGAAGGGTACTTAAGAGCACTTATCCAGTAAAAGTAAGTGATGTGGGTGATAAATTTTCCTTGCGAAAATAAATTTTCTATGAAAAAAGCAGCTGCTTGTTTCAGAAATTGGCTTGGATCAAAATGCATTTCTTGTCACTGACAGGTAAATGGGAGAGCTGCGGTTTGTACAGCTGCTGTCAGCTGTTACTGGAAACAGACATTTCAGATAATACATGTTCTACTTTATATGTCATTCTAAACTCTTACAGTTCACTTTTGTCCGGTTAAAGCAGGAAAAAATAAGTGTGAACCCTTGGACTGATCTATGCTAGTACTTGGACTGAACGCAGAGGTCCGTGTTGAGAACTACTACAAATATTTTGAATGGAATGTTGGGGAAAATGAATTTATAGACGTTGTTGTAATTTACTCTGTCATTTTTTGGAACAGTAACAGCATTAATTAGGGAGATGGGAACCAAAGTGATGGAAGTCACTCGTGCTGCTGAGCGCTCCACTTTTTGCGTGTGCAGCCTGAAAAGGTTGGCTTTGCTTTCTTCCTTTTCCCCCAAACATGCCAAAAAAGAGACAATGTTTTAGTCTGGTACCTCTGAAAGGGTGTTGGAGATTTAAGGCACTGTTTTTCCTCCAGCGTTGGGTTGAAGGTAATTCTTTTGGGGCAGCGTGGCAGGAGAGGACTTGGAATTGTTCGTGACAAAGAATTTTTAAAATGCATCAGTAGAGATCTGATCCAACTAAATTGGCGTTGTTCCTACGTGAACTGAAGGTGTTGGAGAGCTCGTATCAACATCAGTACCTCTGGGCTCAGGAGGACAAGTGTTGCTTCTGCCCCAGGGTCTGCTCCGTCTCGGGCAGCAATTGCTCTGTCTCCCTTGGCTTTGTGGGGTGCACACCAGGAATTGCTTCCTACGCTTCCTCAAGCCTGACTGCAACAAGTCCTTGTCTCTCTGGTTAATTTATCCTGCTTTTTGGAATGCTGTCTTCTCTCCAGCACCTCGCATGGAGGCAGCACACCAAATTATGCTTTAATATCAGGCATCCCTCTGTCAGAAAAGGGCAGGGAGATGGTTTTGGATCCTTTCCTCAGATGGGTAGATGTAGAAAACCCCCCAGATGGGTGAAACCTCAGCTGTCACGTTGCCATGTGGTGGGATCTCCTGTCTTGCTGCTCTACCTTGTTGAAGGTGGTTGTGGCAGCTAAGCTTGATTCTTGAATACACCGCACAAAAGTCTTAAGATTTCCTTAATTAGGTGTTGTCTTATGTCATTATAAACCACAAAGATCAGGTTTTATCAGTTGGAAAATGAGAAGAATTTGTACTATCGTACCTACCAACTGAAAAATGACCCGGGAGCAGCAAGGGTGAGAAGTATCGTGGCAGAAGTGTGTGTATTGTTAATTCTTTGTCAGAATAGAAATTCAAGAGGAAGCTTAATGACGCTGAAAAGGAAACAAAAAGGAGGGAAATTGGTTTTAATAAGGAAAAATTAAGCTCTGAAACTTGCTATGGGTGATTTCGGTGAGGTTAGTTCTTGGTAACATCCTTAAAAGCATAATAACATTCTTAAAAACATGTCTCAACACCTATGTAAGTACACTGCAAATGTTTAAAACCATTTAAAACCCCTGCAACTCCTTAATTGCATGTACAAGCCCCTAGTTTTCGGGGGATCCTGGGGAAATGCCTCTGGATCATTCACAGGTTTCTGCAAAGGTGTTGCTCTTCCTTGGCTTCTGGCTCCTGAGGTCACGTTCCTGGATGAGCTGCGCCGTCGGTCAGCTCTTTGGTGACTCCTTCAATTGAACACATCAAAAATAAAGCCAAGAAAGGCTTCGTTATGGAGAGACCTCAAAAAAACGGATAGGATGAGCTTCATTGCTACCAAGTGGCCACCGTGCAAGGGTCAGTGGTATGAAGATCCACAGCTTGGCTGGTTTTCTCCACATCCCTCTGAGGGACCGATAGTTTTGGGGAATAATTTCCTGGCCTTTAGTGTTTCTCTTCCTCGCATCCTCGGTATCTTCAGGCATCATCTTGTTCAGCTAGATGTTTGTATCTGTAGAAGTTCATTCTCCATCGTATTTGTGTCCTGCTTCGTCAGTCTTCAGCTGCTCTCTTTGGGAGGTTTTTCTTTGCTCTTCCTGGCTTGTGAGTATTTCTCCATGAACTCGTTTAGGTTATTTCCCATCTCTAAATGTCTGTTGTCAGGTACCAGCTGTCTTTGTCACTGTCTATAGAGCTGCCTGCAAAAGTTTTTCTGATCTTTCCTTTCTTCCAGTTTCTTGATAAATTTATCATGACAGTCCTCCCCGTGCATTAATCTTCTTTTGAATAGCTTGTTCACATGAGCTTTCGTAATTGATAGCCTCGCCTGGATCTGAAATTATTTAACCTGTCAGGCTCTTTTCTTTCACCAGGATACTCGGATCTTACTCTTCTTTTGTTATGGCTATCGATTTTGTTTTAGAAAGAGTAATTGTGAGCCTGTACTTTTTTTTTTCTTTTAGACAGTCTTTTGATCAAGACCTGGGGTTTCTTAAATGATGAGGCAATCTCCATGCCTTACCTTCAGGTCTTCTCTTAAAGTCCCGCAGCGTCCTCTCTATTAGAACAATCTTCAAGAGTACCAAATAAATTATTCTGTACTTTGCACGCCCTCGGTTCATTTTTCTGTGGTATTAGAAATGTCTAGTGCCCGTGTTTCTCAGTGCCTGTACAGATGAAATTCATTGCAGCTACTGCAGCTTTTCCTGCTGCCTGGAGCTCTGCTATCAATGCTGGAGCTTTTCGGTTCTCTGCCCTTCCATTCCAAGTCCTG
Organism: Eurystomus gularis; assembly: GCA_013400335.1. Lineage (NCBI taxonomy): Eukaryota > Metazoa > Chordata > Aves > Coraciiformes > Coraciidae > Eurystomus > Eurystomus gularis. Next base: position 145,271 of record VZZY01000035.1, read on the forward strand.
TCTCTGATGTTAATGGTACTGTGATGTCACCTACTCCATTAGCAGAACTATTTTTTTCTGTATTCCTGTGCCGTTTCTTGCAGCACTTCTGAGCCTGACCTTCTGTTGTGCTGTGGGCTGACATCGTCCACCTCACCTCCCGTGAACACTCTTGTGGTTTCTGCTCGTCATCCATGACCTCTGTAGTTTTGAAGATCTTCCTTGAATCACTTTTCTCGTTCACATTTCATTCCTGGAATGATTTATCGATCTCTTCTTGATATCACCTGACTAGAATTTGGATTTGGTTGTTTAACCTTGGTTATATAGTTGTCCTCGTTTTTCAACACCTTCAATACCTTATCAAAGATCGGTTCTTCATTTTGGAGCTCTTTGGTTTCCTCCAAAGGGTTTCTGAGCTACTTTCATCAAGGAAGGCTGGATTAACTGCTTGCTTAGCTTTTCTTCTTTCTACGTTATTTGCTTTTTTTGTAGTTATAGCTGAACTTTATTACACAAGGGTTTTCCATAACTGCTTCGTTCTTCACTTGACAGCTACACTTACTCAGTTACCTTCATCACAAGTTCTCCCAGGACACATTCAGCGCTTGCTGAGCAACTGTCTTTCATTTTGAAGTTACCAGGCACTGGGCGTTCATCCCTTCATCCTTCATTCATCCCAGTCCATCTTATTCGTGGAATTCCTTTACTGCTTCTCTTGGAAGTGCAGCTGGTCAGGCTGTGACCCTGGGTCACCACTGCAGACCTGGGATGGCACAGAGCATATGCTCTGCTGTTCCTTTTTTTTCCAGTTAGGAGCCCACAGCCCAGTTTGATGCTATCTCAGGATGCACACTATGTCTGCTCTTTACTTCATGGGCTGTTTTAGTACTTTTTCTATTCTGGGACTTCTGTCACAGGTAGTGTTTGGAAAAAGGGCACCATCAAGTGTTTTTTCTAGATGTTTGTCTTGTTTCTTCCTCAATATTGTGCTGTCAGTCAGGAGTCTGGTGGGTTCACCAGGATTATCTTAGCGACTTTTGTCTCATTTCTTTTCATCAAGCTTTTGTGAGAGAAGCTCACGTGGGATTATTGTGTCCTGGTTTGGGTGTGAAGAGTGGTTCAGGGCTAAGCAAAGCTTCTTAAGAAGTCAGGATCTCTCTATACGTTGATTTCTATTGATGGACTGACCTCAACAGGTACGTGTGAGCTTTCTGTGTCCTGGGTCAAAATCAGAAGTCATCTGCGGTACTCTTCTCTGACCCGATCCCATCAATTTGTGAGGCTTTTCTGACATCTCAGTTTGGGCTTTCAGGATGTTAGACTCTGCAAAGTCTACCACTGCTACAACTATAGAAATACTTTCTGTTGAAAACAAAGTTCTGAGAGAAACTTTTTTTTGCCAGGTCCATTTTAGAATATTCCCATGTGTTTCACTAGTCCAGACACCCTCTTCATTTTTTGTATATGTGGTTTCTTACCTTTGTTTTTAGTTTGTGGTTCTGCAGCAAAGCTCAGTCTGAGAGGATGGTGGCAACCTCAAGTTGGGTAATTTAACCCTGTGTAGAATTCCTTGTTCGTATTGAACATTCCATGTGCTTCCTCCTTCAGTTTAGCCAACGAGGACACGTGGCAGGTTTTCTTCTCTTCATATTAGAATCCTTCTCAGAATACTCTTGTCTCCTGCCCAGATTGTAGGCCACGTTCTCTCCTGTTTAGTTTGCAAGGGGGGGGAAGGAAATTATGTGATAGTTGGTGTTTCTCCTTTGTGGAAAGGACTAGAAGCATCTGGACTTCTCCAGGACCGTTTTGTAATTAAGAAGTCTAATCCATTCGCTAGTGAGATTCATGAAATATGTCTTATTAACACAATTGTCTTTTAAAACATGTTTCACACCTCTGCCGCTCAGACAAATGATGCTGAATAATGTTGGAGCAAAGGAAACGAAAAGGAGCTGCGATAATTTAATGAAGTGTCCACAGATGGCTGGACTTATTAATTTTTTAACAGGGCTCGGGTGAGAAACTGATGCGCTAACAAAATAGGCGGCATCGTGCAGATCCGCTGCTTCACGGAAGGGTAACAGATGTTGTCAGCTTTTAACAACAGGGTCTCGTGTTCCTACCCCTTTACCTACTCGCAGCACTCCAGTCTTCATGCGTCCCAAGAGGCTGTTCCAATAAAGCAGCAATAGATTGGTCCTAAGTTCACATTCGATCAGGCGAACAAGAATGGGGGGGGAGATAAAGGAAGTGTCTTAAAATTATCAGCAGCTTGTGTAGTTACTCCCAGTCTCTGTGTTTGGACAGAGCGCTTCAACGCCGAAGGGCTGTAGGGCAAAGCTGGAGAGTGCCAACCGTTGTAGATGATAGGCTAAAGCTGGTTTAGACTTGGGTAAGTTATCAGGAGCTGCTGTGACCATCACATCGGGCAAGAGGAGAGTTCCGGAGCTGGCTTGCAGGACGTAACAGCGTTGGAAACACTGTCAGCTACTCCAGTGTTTCATTTTTTTCTGTACTGCAAGAGAAATCATCAGGGAAAAAACAGGGAAAACGTTTGCTGAGCACATTAGGATATCACAAAAAAGCCTCCAGCCAGCTTTGGGAAACAGTTGCTTGCATCAACACGTCGTTTATGTGTGTGTTTAGAGCTGTTTAATACTTCCACAAAGGATTACGTTAAATTCCCATCCGTGGAGTAGCAATAGAGACGACTCAGGCACATGGCAAAACGCTCCTGAGGACTTAATCCAGAGGCTCGTCACCATGTAGCCAGCGCTGCCGTAGGCCGGGGAAAAAACCAAGTTCCTTTGTGGCCTTCTGCTGCCCTAGAGACGAGCAAGTTATTCTCTTTTTCTTATTTTTCTCTTGCAGCCTTGATTTGGCAAGACGGGTGCCAGAAGGTTAGTAGGATTCTAAAGAGGATTAAATGAGTCTGGCAATAGCAACCGCCTTAAATAAAATTGGGCGTTTAAATGCGGTATTTAAAGCAAATGTTTACTCTGAAGTTGGTTAGAACACGGTCCTACGAGCGAGTTATTCAGTACTCGTTGATTATGGAAGTCTTTCTTCTTCCAGCCCCCTTGAAAATGACGGACGTTGGCCGTGGTCGCAGAGAGGCTGCTGAAGGAGATCAGCATCTGGCTCAGCGCGGTGAATTCCCTATCTCCTGGAAAGCGTGGGAGGTGAAATACTGGCCCCATTGACGGCAGCCAGCATTTTCACCATCTGTGTTTTCCAGGAGCATGGGAATTATGGCTCTTCTAGGCACATCTTTTTCAGAAATCGAGACAATGGGCCACAAATCTCAGTCATGCTTAGACGGGGAATGCCGGCTGAAGGGAACACATTTGCATTAAGTAGATTGTTCATTCACATTCCTACCGTCGCTCTGGTCTTTTGTCTCTACCCTCCCTTCATCAAAAGGGAAGGAGAAAATGGGGACAGATTTGATTTACCCTCCTTCTCCCAATTTGCATTGTCCCGGCAGAAAATCTGATGTTGTGGCGCATCTAATTCCTATTGTATGCGTGTGAAACTCACAGTGTTGCTTAGAAGTTCTCCTGTCGGTGTTTAGAGAGCATTCCAAGTGGAAAATCATCCTTCCCAAACCGAGTTTATTAACCCGCGTTCCTGCGAGGTCACTAGTATTTTCCTTTGGTGTCCTAAAATCGATAGGTAATGTATGTGCGCTGCCACAGCGTGATTAATGTACGTAGCAACGTGAAAAAATAGTCTTTAATATCAGAACCCCAAAGTATCATTTATTATTCCATGAATTTAGCAGAAGATGGGGGGATATCTTCAACAGAATGCCTTACGACTTTACCAAGTTGGGGAAATGCAGGTTTACAAGCGGATCGATGGATATTTTGAAGAGGAAAAGAGCAGCTCTGTGTCAGAAAGCCCCCGGAGTGGTTGATGAAAGGACATTTTCTAGTAATATGCTGCTGCAGGAGGTGTGCCAGCGCTCAGAGACCTGATTATGAACAGGTCTCAGAATTACTAGTAATTAAGGCTTCCATTTAGAGAGCCTTTTGGAAGGCATCATTATTGTTTTGTGGTTGTCTGTTGGCTCCAGCGAAAGGGGCCTCCTCCACAATGGAGGCTTTTGAGCGGTTGCAAATTGCCAATAATCGTGGAATAACAGAAAATTACTCTTTAGGACAAAATTACAGCCTAGGTTTAAATACGTATTTTAAAAGCACCCATGACTCTGATCAAGTAAAGGTTTTACTGGTGTTTAAGATGACCTGGAAAATGAACTAGAATTTCATTGCCAGTGAATAATGACACCATCTTAAATCAAGGTGATGTAACCTTACTGGAGCACCCGCACGCAACAGAAGATACAATGCCTGTCTTGGTCCTAGAGAAGGACTTGAGTGAAAGCTTAGTTGAGCTTTGTGTTAGAAATTACAGGGCTTTAGTCCTGCACCAACATTCTCAGTTGCGCTCCGAGGGATGGTGGGAACACCACAACACAGCCTTTTGATCGGCCGTCCTGCTAGAAGCTGTAAAAGGTCAAAATGATTAGAAATTAAATGAGAATATTGAGATTGATAAGAATCGGAGGTAATTAGGAAAATTTAATGGGCTCTACTGAGAGGGAGGTTTTCGGAATGGAAAGATCCCTCAGGGACTAGAGTTTAGAAAGATGGTGTTTAACGACCTCATCAGTCATTTCGCTATTAGAACAAAGTATTTACCTACAGAATTAGCAAGTGCAGCAGGTTTGGGAGACCTTGTGACTCTTGCTGTGGCCTCGGTGGTCTTACAGGAGGAACTGAATAACGATCTAGACGGAATAATGGTGAGACTTGGTAGCACAGCGTGCGAAGTCAAGCTGATAGAGCGATATTCTTGGTTTTGTGCGGAGTTGGGCCGGAGGAACTGGTGATTTATGAGAGAAAAGGTGGCTCGGTGGAGGTTTACAGGATTGACTGTAACCTGCCAGTGTTCAGAGGGCTAAAGTGGTTGTGAAGTCTTTTGGGAAGGTCTTTTCCATAGACACAGAGAGGCGATTTTATTACGTTTCGGGGGGTGATTGTGATCTTAAATTACAACAGGCACTTCAAGAGTAAGAGGCATTGGATATGTTGAAGCAGATGAACTTCTGACTGGATTTAAGAGGAAAGGTCTTCACCGTGAAGACAGTGAGGTGGTAGAAGAAGTTGCCCGAGAGGTTGTGCTGTCTCCTTCCATGGGGATTTTCGAGATCTGACTGGCCAAAGCCCCGAGTAACTTGCGCTGACCTTGTAGCTGACTCTGCTCTGACTGGGTCCCTTCCTACCCTGTGATTCTGAGCCTTTACAGATGGACAGGATGGGTGGGGGAGTGAGGAGAAGAAGCTGAAGGTTGTAGAGGAAAAGAAGCTGAAGATTGTAGAGGAAAGGAAGCTAAAGATTGTAGCTTCATTAAGCAGAAGGAAGGTTGAAAGACGCTACGATTTTTATTCCAATGAATACCTTAGAGGGAAGGAGGGAGGGATGGATAAATATCAAAGAACGAGTATCAAATATGCAAAATAATAGCAAAACAAGGCCAAGATCAAAGGACTAGACGTGGTTTGTAGATATACACTAGGAGGAAAAACCAAGAAACTTTCTTCTCAGTGGGATTAAGCTGTGGAAGGAGCCTCCGGATAGAGCTCCAGGAGGAGGGAGAGCGTAGAATGGTTGAAGATGGACCTGTACAAGGTTATGGAAGCAATTACTTGACGGAACAGAAGCGAGTTGTGTGTTAGAAACGTCACGTGTAGAATTCATGCCGCTGCTTCTCTTCTGCATGAACATTGTTGGTTTCTCACATCGTGGCATGTGATAGTTTGTGGATCTTGGTCTTTTACTGTAGGTCTTATGTTTAATGTAGGATGTGAAGCTGGTGTTTTGTGGGTTTGCTTAAATAAATCTCTTCCGTGGTTGGCTTTGCAGAGCACCAGAGTTGGTGCCGTTGGCCTCGGACTCATCTTTCTATGGGAGAAATGGATATGATAGTTTTATGAAAAGGGTGTATTAAAATTTGTGCAATGAACAGTTCTACAGTCCAAGTAAAGAAGTTTTTCATTCAAGTCAGAAAAATCGGAACGTGAGACATCAGATATTGCTTCTTGCTGCTTCTCCAGAGATTTCTGAAAGAGACTGGAGAGCAAAGATCCAGACGGTTTAAAAGACAAATAAGAAACGAGTGGGATTTTCCGGGAAGTGAACAGGGATTCAAGCTGGAAATGATAGAAGGTATCATCTAACTAAAGAATGGTGTGTTGCGGATTCTTGGGGAGTGGAATATAGTGAATGTGGGCCGAGAAAACTCCAGGAGATGGAATTTCAGCAGAAATGGATAGCTGGTAAGCAGTTGTCGAGACACTGTGTTCCTCAGCAGGATGGAGGGGGAGAAGAGACAATTAAAATGTTTGTGGGTCAAGACTCAGAAATCTCTTGCTGGTTATTGTTATGGGCAGAACAACCTTACTTGGGGAAAACTTTTACTCCAGAAGATTTTTACTGTAGAGGTGACAGGCTGGTTGTGCAGCACTGCTGGGCTGGAGTGCCTTTGTGTTACGCTGTGGAGAGCAGAGGTTACTTGCATGTCTCCTTCCATTTTTGAGGACTCCAAAGACATCTGTTGTGTTGTCGATGTTTGCTTGTTTCCAAAACGACGTTTTGTTTTTAAACCAGTGATTTTGTCATTTATTTGCCTTTGCACCAGCTGTATTTAGCACTGTGCTATCAAACGTGAAAGATCTGGAGCGCCCTTGAATTTTTTTTTAAAACAACACTCAGCAATCCTCACTTGGACTTGAAAGCTTTGGTGTCTTCCTCAGAACACCTTTAATTTGTGACGTCTTAAACTTCTCTATTTCCCATTTGCAGGCCTTCCCAAGTTCACCAGTCAGCCGGAATCATCCTCGGTCTACAGAGGAAACAGTGCAATCCTGAACTGTGAAGTGAACGTTGACCTCGCGCCGTTCGTGAGGTGGGAGCAGGATCGCCAGCCGGTCTTTCTGGACGACCGCGTGTTTAAATTACCCAGCGGGGCTCTGATTATCAGCAATGCCACGGATACGGATGGAGGCCTCTATCGCTGCGTCGTTGAAAGTGGCGGGACCCCCAAGTACAGCGACGAGGCAGAGCTCAAAATTCTTCCAGGTATTGATCTATTTAAGAAGTTCCGATTCTTCAGACCCTTTTGGGAAGTCTCCAGATCCCAAAAAAGGAGATGGCTTTTTATTTAGAAAGCTTTAGCTGTGCCTATTGTGCTGAAATGTTCAGATTCTTTTTTTTTAATCAGAACAAAAGTCCAGTCCTGATGTCAACAGTTTCCCCATTTAGTGTGTCCCGTTCCGAGTGACACCGTGGCACAGAGCTGTGTGTCTCCAGGTGTCCTAACGCAAAGTGCTGAAAACCCACCGAGAATAAGTCAGGAGGGTGAGTTGCGCGTTCCCAAACTAGGGCAATCCGAGCTGTGTTTTGTGGGGGTTTTCCTAATCGCTTCCAGAACTTGGAGCTGTCTCTTCTGAGTTAGTCTTTGCATCGGAATTCGGATTCAGTTTTCACTCCTTGGGGAATTTCCAGAGGGTTGCTGAATTTCCATCTTGGGAGGCTTTCAGGGCTCGGCTGGGCAGTGTTGTGGTTGGCCTGACCTAGTGTGGGCAACAGGTGGACTTTGGGCAGGTGGTGGCACCTTCAGAGGCCCCTTTCAATAAATGCTTTTGTTTCTTATAACTATCTCACTTTTCTATTTCAAATGTTAAAATACACTTTTAAATACCCGAGTCTTACAGTTGGAGCTCTTTTAAATGAGGTGTTTGCTAAGCTTTGGAAATGAATCACGCTTCAAGTAGGAATTTGTTCCGTGAAGTTCTTGAGATGTTTCTGAGAAGAAAGCCTTATCTTTGCTTCAACTGAGGATGTCGTTTTAGAAGAATAGCACTTCTGGAAAAGACGCTTAATTGTGAATTATTTTTGTTTTGTTTTCATGCTTCTACAGCCCCTCGAATGAACGCTTAAGACTCTTCTGATTTTTGACAATTGAAGATGTCCTGATAAACTTCCATTTTGTGTCGATCTTTTGAATTCTTTTGGCTCCAGATATAGTTCCCTTGCTTTTGTAATGTTTTTGCTGAAGGTGATTAAAGATAACTCTTATTAGGGGATACAAACACTGTTTCCTTGCTTGGTTGTGAGTCTGAAAGCATTGATAGCAAAGTTCTGTGAAATCCCTCCTAGCAAGCTTTGGTTTTCTTCAGGTGGGTTTAAAGAGTTATGCAGAAAGCTCTCCTAATCTCGAGTGGCCCCATAATTGATTGCTTGGTCCAAGATGTATTTGATGGACGGATTTGAATTAATCCATTCATTGCATTCCATTTTTAAATCGGTATCTGATGTGTGCCTGACAGTGACCCCGCTGCTCTGCCTCTGAATCTCTGAAATCCACCCAACACACCCTTGCATCACACCCATTTCCATCCACGGGCAGCATTCTTTTTCTGATGGTGGCTTCTTTAGAGCGTTCTGCCAGTCTTTCATCTGCCACTGAGCGAGCAGGAGGACACAGCTCTGAGCTCTGCTGCTCTACAGCAGCTGCTTTCAAATCTGAGAGTGCGAGAGGGGAACGAAAACCAGCTTAATTCTTGAATCCAGTTTCTGCCAACCTGAGAACTGAACCCCTTGGCTTGGAGCATCCATGAGCTCAGGCTCCAGGGAATGACACCGCCTCCTCTCCCTGGGCTAGTGGCTGCTTGCTGGCAGTCTGTGGTACCCGTTTACTGCAGCTTGGCTTGCTCCAGGGGCCCCTCCAGGTCACTCTCGCTGCGTTAGCCGCCTGCTCACGCACCATCTTATTTCTGGAGCACGCAGACTAGTTCCCTCTTAAGAGGGAACGTGGGCAGAGCCGCCGTGAGAGTGTGTGTGGGCCTGAGACAGACAGAGTGATCCAGGATTTCTCCAAGCTTGGCTCCCTCTGCCCGGGATGAGTCTGAAACATGATTTCCCTCAGGCCTCGTTCTCCTGAGCACCTCGGCACCCTCGTCACGTTACGCCTTGGAGCACGTTTGTTGTAGTTGAGTTCAGAGCGCGTTGCTGGGCAGCCTTTAGGGGTGGGTGCTGTTCGGTTCTCACAGTCCAAATGGCCTTTTCCTCTAGGAAGAGACTGGATAAATAGGTACCTGTGCTTCTTAACCAGGGGAGGACAAAAAGAAACCAACCCCTCTCCAGCCCAGTTCAAAGCAAGCCCAGAGTAATTCAGAGGATTCACCATTTCCATAAGGAATAGTTTTGGTTTACTCTGAAGCTTGTGTTTCTTCAGCATGCAAATCATCTCGTTATTTTACTTTGCTTAGGCTTGGCTCTCTGCTGCAGTAATTGAATTTTCTGGTGCCTAAAAGCACTTTCTCAGGCAGCTACCTGGTGAAGTCAGGAGATTGCCTGAGGTTGACTGGACACAGTCGAACCTTTCTTTACTAAGTCTCTGCTAGCTGGTGGAAGTTCCAGTTTTAGGCCTGTAGCTTTTCACCAAAATTGTTTCCCAGGGATTTTTGAGAGTCAGGATCCCGGTGGTGGCAAATGAGTTTACGTGTCTGGAGGAAATGGGAACGAGCTGTTCACGTGGGAAGCTGGAGAGTCTCCTGCAGCAAACCATGCGTGTGGGCAAGGCGATGACTGAATCCTGGGAAGACACAGGAACGAAATGAGATCACAGAATCATGGAATGGTTTGGGTTGGAAGGGACCTCAGAGATCATCTCGTTCCAAGCCCCTGCCATGGGCAGGGACACCTCCCACTAGACCAGGTTGCTCAAAGCTCCGTCCAGCCTGGCCTTGAACAGATGCTGCATTTGTTGTTCTTTTTTCTTAATGCGATCATCTTCTGATGCTGCCTTTAGTGATAACTTGGTCATTTACAAAATATTTGCAGATCCTGAGGTGCCGCAGAGCTTGACGTTCGTGAAGCAGCCTTCTTCACTCACAAAGGTGACTGGGCAAAGCGCGGTTTTCCCGTGCGTTGCTGTAGGATTTCCAGCTCCCTATATCAGGTGGACACGGAATGAGGAAGAGCTTGTCACAGAAGGGTGAGTAATGGCTAACATATGTGATTTTATACGATGGTAGGAGTCCAGCCGGGGTTAGTTTTAGATAAAGCACAGTATTTTTTGTCACTTAATTTTAACCCAGGAGAACAGAAGCTGGTTTCCAAGTGCTGGCGGGCTCCTAGACAGTTATGACAGGTAGGATAGTTCATGAAATTCGTGGAACAGTCTTGTAGTATTTTTCTGCAAACATCTGAAACCAAGAAATCTTCCTTGAAGCAGGAAGGTTATTAAGAAGAACTCCCTTTTAGATTGCTGCTGGAGTCAGAGAAGCAATTAAGGGAGTAAGGGCACTGCCAGAAAGCTAAGACGTCTCCATGTTGACATGTTACTATGTAAGCCCTGCGCTTGCCTTCCTGCAACGAGCGTGTCCAGTACACGTTTAAATGTTCCACGAGCATTTAAGAACAAGTGCTTAAAGCAGAATTACGTAATTTCTCGTTAAGACAGAATCTCAAAATGTTAGGCCCGATGAAAAAAATCGTGGGCTTTCAGGAAGGTATTAGGTGCAAACTACGTTATTAATCCTTGGCGTTGGTGGTGCGCTCGTGGAAAATAACGTGGTAGAAAATCTGTATTAAGCAGAACAAATGTTATCAAGGAGCGCTATCTTTCTGTCTATCTAGCGAACATCCTTACCAGAACAAGGAAATTACAAACAGATACTTGAACGTTCCCGACGTCCCTCAAAGTCGGCGGTGAGATTAATGGGGAAACAAGTTAATCATGGCCCAACGAGGGGTAGAGTTGTATCGCGGCGCGGCTGACACGGCAGGCGGCGAAAGGGAGATGCGAGTCTCTCTCCAGTACCAGCGATAGTAATATATCTCTTTTTTTGGCAACTCTTAAATTAAAAAATCCAGGGGCTCGTAATTTGAACTGTCTTTATCAGGGAAGCGCAAGCTTCTGTGGGTAATGACTAACAGTTCTCACACCCCCGAGAAACGGTGTCGCTGTCAATCTGATGGCACGGGATTTAGATTCATTTTTGGTAAATATAAGAAATCATTCACGTCCAAAGGATGGGACAGACTCATTAGAATTGCACAATCAGATGGGAGGAATTGTCAGAATAAATGTGCCTGGTAAGACCTTAGTTTGTTTTTCCTGCATGTGAAACGATGTCATGTCGTATCTTGATCAGTTTTGGCTGCCTCCCCACCCCGTCCTTCTCTGGCTTGTGTCGCAGTCGGTGCCCAAGGAGGATCGAGCTCATTTTCTAAAGAACTCTCCTTTTTTCTTCTGGCTTTTTGATGCCAAGCCCGAATTCTCAAATCCTGCTCTGAATACAAGGCTGTTAATTCCCTTGGGAGCTTTTCTCCGCAGCTTGGCACCGTAACTTCTGAGCTCTTCGCACGTTGTTTTTTTTTTTCTTTTTAAAATTCAGACCGATATATTTTAGGCATGACATTTGTATGTGCGCGATTGGAAGCACATAGAACCTGCTTTTTCTGAATATTTAGCATTGGTTTTTAGTGTTATGTCCCTCTGCTACAGGGATGGGTTGGGTTGACCTGCTGCATGTACAGACCCCGCTGTGAACGGCGGGTCCCGTTGGTAGGACGTGGCCAGACCAGCGCTCCTCCAGCTCTCCGCCCAAAGCCCCTTTTTCTTGAGGACCTTTCCACCATCACGTGGACACGGGGTGGTGAGGCAGGAGCTACAAAGCTCTCCATGTCCCCAAACATCATTTTACTACTACTGCTGTGCACGTTCTCTGCCAAGCCCAAGGAAGGGCTCTTGCCCAGCAAAGCTGCAGTGCCTCCATGTTCTTGGAACCCCCTGCTTTCACGTCCTCTGGATGTGTGTGCTCTAAGGAGGGTTAACGTTGGAAAGACAAATACTCCTCTTCCGTTTGAAATGTTTCCTTCTGCTCAGCAGTAGAACCAAAAAAGAGTAAATAATGGGTTTGAACAAGTAAAATCCGATTTCTTTTGACTTTCTGTACCACAGAATCTTCCTGGTCTGGTTGAAGATGAGTGAGTGAAGTTATTTTGCTGATGAAGTTGATTAAAAAAACCCAGTTATTTTTCCTATTGCAACACTTAGCTGCTTTTTTTTCTTACAGTGAAGTATGCGCTCACTATAGTTTACTTTTGAGGTAGATAAAGGAGAAAATTGGAGGTTTTTTTCACTCTGTAGGAGTAAGCTTCCCTCATTGTTGGTTCAAGTGATCAGACTGTGCCAAAACTAACTCTAAGTCTTCTACTCATGACTTTGGCTTAACAGAGAAGGGATTCAAGCAGCAGACAGCAAAAAGTTCTTAAAGTTCATTTACCTCGGCAGCTGCTGCCTTGTTCTTTTTGAATGGAATAACTGGAAAATCTCTCCAACTAAAAATTAAGTTTCTTTGTTGGCGCCAAGCCTTCGGTTGGACTGCAGCAAAATAGGTACAGTACCTTGTTATGCATGGCCTGTTAATTTAATTACAAATTAAATCACGTTTAATTAGTATTAAAATCCCCTTTTGATATCAAAGTAAGACTTTTCTTATTAGCACGGCTTTTCTTTATCCCAAGAAAAAGCCGATTCTTTTCATCGGGGCAGGTTTTAATGTTCCTTGTGCTCGGGAAAAACTCTTAAATCATGGGTTTTGTCTATAACACACACTACAGATGTGGACGTACACGGATGTAGATACACACACGTGTATACACATATATTGATACATGGCTGCATATGTGCGTGTGGGATTGGGAAATAAACCTCGGACCTCACGGTCAGGTATGGCCCCCCTTTTTACCCCTTGTTAAATTAAGGCACACAACCACAATTTTACTTTTCTCTTTTCAGCTGTAGCAATTAATCTAGTAAATTAAATGTCCTCACAAGCTGTATTGTGCGGGAGGATGTGTGCAGGAGCCTGTGTTTAGAGGAAAAATAGATTATTTTTAAGGATTGGGAGCAGTAGGGCTTTGGAATTAAATATTTACGGTAAGGCCAGGAAAAAGAGAAGGTATTTAATTTAAATGGCGCACTTGTCGAAGCCTGCAGTAAGACGGATGTTAATGGCTACGCAGGAGTACGCTGCAGTGATGGCAGCCCTGGCACTCGTTCAGACGAGCAGCCTTGGGTGCAATAGCTTCTGAAATCAGTTCGCTGCCATTCCAGTATTTTCCAGACTCATTGGAGTGCAAGAGAAGGAAGCTTGGAGCGCTGAGTGAGAAACTGGTGAAGTTAACGCAACGCTCCAAGTTTCCGTCGTAGTAAAGCCGTTAGAACTCCAAGGAGTCCTTTCAGAACGGAGCTGACAGCTTTTGAAGAACTGAAAGTCATGGGGAGGCTGCTGACGGAGCGCAGGAGTGTCCTGAGTACCGCACACGAGCGTGGGGTATTTTTAATTGTTACATGTACCGTTCTCCAGGCACTGGGAGTGGTTGGTATTAAGTGAATTACACTCGCTCAACTCAGTAAAGGTTAAACATAGCAGAGTAATTACAGAGATTTGTTTTCTGCTAGTAGATTCCACAAAATAATCTAATTTACTGGCTAATTTTATCTGCTGTACTTTACCGAGACTGCAAATAGATTATAAGATGTTTTGGGAATAGTAATTTAAAAGGGGAGAAAAAAAACCTCTGGGTACAACTGGCCATTGGAATACAATGAATTAATGAAGGCTGCCTCTCTTTTGTGATCGTGAGACAGAACGAAGCGCGGGAGCTGGGCACCCAGCGCCGCTGGAGCCGGCGCGTGTCCCGGCTGTGCCACCGCGGCCTGTACGGAACGGGTACCAAAGCCTTGCCTTGGAATTGGATTTTGCTGTTCCCCGACACCGGGATCATCAATCTCTGTTGCTTTTAATGACACGTTAAATTACGTTACCGCTTTTACATTAAGCTGATATTTTTTTGTCTCTGGTGCCTGAAATGCGATTGCTTCCCTCTTTTGTGGAAATGCTTCGTCGTCCTTACAAAATTAAGATGCTTTTACTGTGTTAGGAAAGCGGTTTTGCTTGAAGGCTGACATTCTTCAGGAGCTAATGCCTGCAGAAGGAATCACCGGGCGCTCTGACGGATGAGTTGTTCTCTTCCGTGTTTTGAACAGCAGGGAGCTTGTGCTGGATCACGTAGTGGGCAACTGCAGGCTCTCCTCAAGCTTTTCTTGAGGAAAATAATCAGCGAGAATGAAAGTACAGCCCATATAACCTCATTTCTTGACCAAAAGGAGAGTTCAGGTGGATGCCTCCATGTTGCCGATACTTTGAGACGTCATAAAACAGACTTTTGTTGCCTAATGTGACAACATCGAGTAATTCCTTACAATTTTAGTAACATCTTCATTGCTGGTTAGCAGCCCTGCGTCTCCTGCCTCACCACACACGTGTTCCTTCACTTTTCCAGGAGCTGGCTATGGGAGAATAAGCATCGTAAGGCAGGTGTTGCTGTGAAATAGGTAACTGTGGAGACTGGGAGATGTGCAGAAACAAATTTTACGACCTTTTATGTAATAAAAAGAGATACAAAACTGCACATGTGGATGTGTCGAGGTCCAGACTTGTCTTACTCCTTCATTTTTCTGTAGGCCTGATTGTCAGTGCAGCTTTAACACGTCCAACTCTCACAGATAAGCTTTGGTGCCATTGTTTGCGTTCACCTTGACGATGTTTGGCAAGCTCTTCTGTGTTCGTGGACCATCGATGACTCAATGCAGACAGAGGTTCAAGAATCAGGAGAAGCATCGTTTTCTGAGCTCTTTTGAGGTGGTCCTAGAACTCCCGTAGCTGGCCAGGTTTGCCTTTGGAGGTGGTGTAGTCCAAAGCTTCTAGGCTCGGTTTCTTTGTGCCAGCTTCAATAGACTTGTGGGGTTTCAATCTAATCGTTTTCCCTGGACAGAATACAAGTAAACAGAATTCTAAAGGGTAGGAGGAAATGAGGGGAAGGTGATACAGTTTAGGTAGCTTCTCTTCACATCTCCTGTGGACGGAATATTCAAGATACGACACTGATCATTCTTCACTACCTTTGATAACCGTTAAAGCAACTATTTTTTTCCTACATGCTCATTTTTCATCTGATCCATGATAGGAGGCTTCTGCTTGTTTTGGCAGCAACGACAAATACCATCAGAATAATCCAAGAGGTATCTTATCTTCTTTTTCCTTTCTGTCCTTGAAGCACTGGTGAGCAGTTCCAAAGAAAGGTTGAATGACAAAGTTCTTCCTGTTTTCCTCTTAGCTAGAACCTGTTTGCAGTGCTGTTCACACGCTCTTCTACTGTGTCATCAGGCATTCCTGTTTAGAAAGCTCCTAACACGTTTCGTTGGTTGGGTTTTTTTCCAAACTTACTTATATCGTCACTCAAATTCCCCACACTTCTCATGAAACCAACTTTTTCTCGTATTCCTGTGGCTAGGTCCTGGAAGCAGGATCCCTTTCCTTAGGGCATAGCTGGGTAGGACGTCTCCCTGGGTGCTTTTAAGGCTGATTCCTTTCATTTAATGCCGATAACAATTTTTGGCATGTGACAGTTCACTTAACTTCTCAAGCAATAATTCATTCCAGCTGTACCTGCGAAATGTTGGGGTTTTTTATTATTATGGGGTTGTTATTTTATTTTTCTTAAATTTGAGTTCCTGTAGTTTAAACAGGATCATACTTAAGTAAGAACTGAAGTTGAAAGTGCAAAAAGAGGAGCTCGTGGCATTGATAGAGTTGAACTTAAAGATGAAGTTAAGGCGAGGAACTTGACCACCTAGTTAAGAAATTCCTCTCTGATGTGGCTCCGTGACACTGGCACCCAAGAACATTATCTGTCAACACTTCTTCAGTTTATGGAGACGTTGCAGGACTGGCGTGTGCTCCTCTGGTAGCACTTTGTGTAAGTCAGTTTGTCCGTCACGTCACGCGTACGTCCTGTTTCCACAGCTATGAACGATTCCTGCTCGTGGGCGGCAGCCTGGCCATCGGCGCCGTGGCGGAAGAGGACGTTGGGACGTACACCTGCATAGCCGATAACGGGAACGAGACCATCGAGGCTCAGGCAGAACTTACCATTCAAGGTAGGTCGAATCTTTAGTTTTCAGAGATAAGAGTTCCCCAGATGACTGCTCACAAGAGTTGTATTGTGTAATCAGTTGAAGATCCCTCCCTTCTACAAAACAGGTGTAAGTTTGGCTTCTTCACCTTTCTCATGTTCCATGAAGAAATCTGTCACGGGTTTTTTTTTATTGTTATTTGGATCTTAATATTGGTCTAAAATTCTTCAGCTAGGATTTATGGGCTCATTAGAGTGGTTTCTATACACAGTGTCCTTTTAAGAGCATGACTTGTTTCACAATGGGTTGTGGTACTATCTTGGAAATATGTCTGAAGGGATCAGTTTAATCACACAACCACCGTATAAAAGGCTTATCTATAGGGAAAAATTTTATGATAAAAAAAGCGCATTGTTTTACATCATGTGATAACTTTTATACCTTGAAATGTTCCGTAAAGACACGTTAGCAGGGTTCTTATTTCTCTGTCCACACAGTGTGTGAAAGCTCAACAAATTGTAGTACTAGATACATTTTTTGTGTCTTACCTGGGGCTTCTGAAACACGACCTTGTTTCTGCGACGGAAGAGCTGGAGAAGTTTGCTTGGGTTGAAAAGAAAAATATTAAGATAGGTGAACAAGTTTTCCCAGGGTGGTCGTTGAGCTGCTGGGTATTGTGCTGCTGAAGTCAGATTATTCTGGAGAGCCGAGCGTGAAGGCAGGTTGATATCAGCATCCGCAGCATTTCCGCGTTACGTCACACCTCTGTTTAACCACGTCTGTGCACAGCTACAGGTTAATGAGGTTTATGAACACCCCAGGGGAGTATTCTCCCGAGAGCTCGTTGTCAGCGCTCGTTCTTGCGGCTTCTTCCCCGCTGGCCTTGGGAGCAGCTTTCCAAGCACGTCTTTTCCTTCCTGTGGGTCACTGGTACAGGAGCATTTTAGCTCCTTCTGCCCTTCTTCAAGAGTCGGGGAAGGATGTCTGAAAAACCCGCTCTGGGAGGCCTTTTCAAATCAAATACAGCGTTTTGAAAGCCAACAAATTCCGGTCATGCCGAAAAAAAACGCCACGTTGTTCTTCTTTCTTGGGCCAAAAGACTGAAGATAGGCGCCTGTGTCTTTTTCAGTTCTTCTGTGCTGGGGGTTCGTAGCACTTGGCGATGGTTTTACACAACTCGCCGCGTGCTGTTCAATTCAGCCTCAAGCTACGTAGCCTACAGAATTGGCAGGAGGCTTTGAGTTTTATGGGCAGTGGCAGAAATTAATAATATTAATGGGATGATGCAATTAGGCTAAGCACGTCATCGGTATTTCAGCCTTAATGTAGGATATACGGCCAGGTCACCTGGGGCTGAAAGTGATCTTGAGATCGCTTTGCTCCTCATCTCATGTCAGTGATTTCTTTCTTTGGGTGCGGAGATTTAGAATATGTTCTGCCAGGTCTTTTATGCTGAATTTTCTTGCACCCTTGACACAAAAAGAATTCCTTTTAATGCTTAAGTATTAAAATATATCGTACAGAATGCACTTTGGAAAGTCGCATTTCTGATTTTACTTCTTAGTTCTGACCTTAACTCTGCTTTCCTTTGGCAGGTCACTCGAGAGAGTAATTGTATTTCTGCCTTACTGCAATTTGGTGAAGGGCTGGGTGGTTGGAGTAACTGCTCTCTGATCACTGGATCATTTTCTTCTAGACTAGAAAAGTTGTCATCTCTTCCCACCTAATAACTGCATGGTTTTGCTGAATTGAAGCTCCTTCTGTCATTCTTAGGAATTAGTCTGGCAGCAGTTCCTACAAGAAATCCATTTTTTGGGCTGTTAAATCCCCTCGTCTCACCTATTTTTCCGCAGCTCTTTCTCGAAGCACCCGGGCTTTTTTGGTTGGAGGTTTCAGTAGCATACTAGAGGTTTGTACGAAGGCAGAGTCCATCTTTTGTTTCCTTCTACAAACATCTCACCACTGCGATTCAGAGAGGGATTTATAAATCTCTGAGTGTGGCTACAGTGACTGGAATTTGCAGATCCTTAGAAACCACTTGCTTTATCCAGTTGTAAGCCTAAATTTTGGGTGGGTTTGGAGAGAAGCATTTATTTTTTTTTCTGCTGTAGCCTACATTTTTGAGGAGGACAAAAGAAAGGATTGTAAATGTATGCCTGTTTTTGTCATTAGTAACATCCTTTATAGCTTTATCTGTGAAATTCAATCTCAACCCTCTGTTAAACCTGGTTACTCTTTGACACGGTACAAAGAGATGTTTTGGGGCATTCAAAACTGTAGAAATCTAAAGTACATCTTGAAAGACGATGGGTTTTGGTGTAGCTTCCATCAACCTCTTGGAGTTAATTCTGCGTTTGCTGCTGAGTGACACGAGCTGTTCTGAGCGTGGCTGTGTCCGCTGGAAAGGTGGGCACTTGTCTCCACATCTCTCTTCCCCACAGCCCCACTGCCGTCTGTTGACTCGCTTGCTTTTTGTGGGCTCTGAGGCACTTTATTTAACTTTAAAACAGAGGGTTTTTAGGCTGGTTTGAGCTCTCTTTTGACAGAAACGGCTTAGGGAGCAACTGCTTGAAGAGCTGAGCGATGGCTCTGTTGGAAGCCCCGTTTTCAGGCCTTTTTCTTAAAAAAGGGAAGATGCACGTTGCTCCAAAGTGGGGAGACGTCTTGAAGCCATCTCTCGAGGCTGCTCTGCATCAAAGAGTTGCAGAAAAGAAAAGTTTCTAGTTATCTGTGTGCAAATGGGAGATTTCATGTCCCCGCACATCACTTGACTTGCGCGTTTGAGAAGTGGTGGGAATATGGAAGAGAACATGAAATGTCCCGGGGAATATCTGCAGCTGAGAGAGTCTCAGCCCCCAAAGCTTTGCAGTTATGAATCCCATCCGCATCTGAGACAGTCCTTAGGGACAAATCCCAAATGGATAAACTGCGAGTATGGCTGTGTCCAGCTCACTTTCCTTGACTTCATCGTGGGTGCAGAAGGGGTTTGTCATCATGGTCTCAGGCCCTGCACCTTGAGGGTACCTTTACCAGGGTAGATCCCTTCCCATGAAGAGAGGCAATAATCTGGTGTCTGAAAATCTGTGGTGCTAAGTCAAATTTCTGTGAGCTGTGTTGACAACAAGGCCGGGCACCAGCACGTGTAATGAATTGGGAGCGCTGGAAAAACTTGTTTTGCTCTCCCCAGCACTGAAAGAATCCGTAGTATTTCCGTTCGATAAGAGGGGGAAGCGCTGAAAGAAAAGCTGGGGAAACAAGTAATAAATGTATTTAAAATGCAATCAGGTGGCTCGTGTTCAACCTCAGACCTGCGGCCTGGAAGAGCAGCAGTGGCAGTTAAATACCGAGAAGGTCAGAAGTTCATTCTTCATCTGGGAAATATTTAAAATTTATGGCCGTGCCCGGCACCTCTGGGATTTCTGCAAACGCTGTGACGCGCGTTAGATCACTGTGTGAGTTTCCCGTCGCTTGTCTTGGTGCTTAGGTTGTAGATAATGAGTTGAGAGGGATTTTTTCTCTTTCTGATGAAATATTTACTGCAAGTTCATACCGAAGCAGAAAATAATAAACAAAAAAAAATTTCCATTTTCATTATAAATTGAAATGGCAGGGCTGAAGTCTTTAAAATAAATGAATCATTTGTGTGAGAAGCATCAGAATTGCTCTTTTTTGTCTGTGCTATAAATGGTGGAAACATTTTCAGGAGAGCTGAAAAGCCTTATGCTTTAGCAAATCCCAATCCTAACAGATTATTCTGGCAAAAAAAAAATCCATCTATTGCAGTGTTGGTCCTGCAGTGTAAGAAAAGATGTTTTGTGCTCTCGATGCAAGGGCTGGGTAGTAGTTTAGGTAAAATACAGACTTTATCTCGCTTTCTTTTGTTGTCTAGCCTGGAGGTTTTAAA
This sequence comes from Eurystomus gularis, assembly GCA_013400335.1. NCBI lineage: Eukaryota > Metazoa > Chordata > Aves > Coraciiformes > Coraciidae > Eurystomus > Eurystomus gularis. The sequence goes on from VZZY01000035.1 coordinate 165,216, forward strand.
TTAATAGTCAGGGCCAAAAATCACATTTGAAATGATGGTGTTATTATGGCGCAGCAGAACCATAGTTTGGGGGTCTAGACTGTATCAGCTGATTGCTCCTCCACCAACAGAGCAAAACCATTTGAGGTGGTGAAATCTGTGGGCTTGTGCAGCAAGGTTTGGGGCACTCAAAACAGGAAAGAACGTAGTTTGTGCAAATCTATCAAGGTGTCTGTAGGTCTGCCTTTCTCGGAAGTGATCTGTAACCGCTGTAGTCATTCCACGGTACTTTGCATTTAGCCGTTCTGTTTGCTGCTGGAGTAATCATAGACTCGTAGAGTCATAGAATGGTTTGGGTTGGAAGGGAACTTAAAGATCATCTGGATCTAGGTGCGTTCCTCCTACTAATTCAGGTTGCTCAGTGTCCCGTCCATCCTGGTCTTGAACATCTCCAGCATCCACAACTTCCCTGGGCAACCTGTGTCAGTGTCTCACCACCCTCAGAGAGAGGAACTTCCTTCTCATTTCTAATTTAAATGTCCCCTGTTCCAGTTTGAACCCATCACCCCTTGTCCTATCACTACAAAATCTTAGAAGAAGTCACTCCTCAGCTTTCTTGCAGGCTCCATTGAAGTACTGAAAGGCCACCAGAAGGTCTCCCCAGAGCCTTCTCTTCTCCAGGCTGAACAACCCTAGCTCTCCCAGCCTGGCCTCCCAGCAGAGGACTTCCAGCCCTCCCATCATTGCTGGGGCCTCCTCCGGCCCCGCTCCACCAGGTCCATGTCTCTGCTGTGCTGAAGACTCCTGAGCTAGATGCAGGACTCCAGTGTCCAGCTCAGAGAGGTGGGCTCTCACCAGAGCAGAGTAGAGGTGGAGAATCCCCTCCCTTGCCCTGTTGCCCACGCTGCTGGGGCTGCAGCCCAGGGTGCTGTTGGCTTTGGGGCCGCACTCGCACTTGGTTGGCTCACATTGAGCTTTCATCCACCAGCACCCCCAAGTCCTCCTTCTTAGGACAGCCTGAATTTGTGCTTGGGATTGCCCTGACCCAGGTGCAGGAGCTTGGACCTGTTGAACCTCATGAGGTTGGCCTGGGCCCACCTCTCAAGCCTGTCCAGGTCCCTCTGGATGGCCGCCCTTCCCTCCAGCGTGTCGACCGCACCGCACAGCTTGGTCGTCCTTCTCAAGAAATCGGAGATGTTGGAAAAGCACATTAAACCCTGCAGCGACAGAATAATGCGTCTGGGTAACTCTTTATTTTTGCATTAAGCTTTCATCGTTATTGGAAACAATTCTGGGGAAGAAATTTGAACCAACGCTGAAAACCGCTGAAACCTTTCTCATACCTTCTAGATTATCGATTTCTGTTTCTAATTAAGCTCAGGGCTATATTTTGATAATGGGCTGCGCTTCAATTAGGGATGCAGAAGATACTGCACTAAACCTGATGCTGTCGAGAGCTTGTACTTGGGACAAAGTCTTGCTTTCACTGGTTATCTCATAACTCTTGCGGGGGGGAAGATGCTCGCAGTAAAACCGGCAGCTTTGTACACGTTATTTCTTTCCCTTCTACCTGCAACGTGACTTTCCGTGGTGATCTTTGTTCCATAGCGCTACAAAAGATCAGTCTCAGCAGAGTCACATGGTTTTGGTATGTCTTGATGTGTTTCTGAGAGCAGGTGGAACATTTCTTCAGGTCTTGCCGTATTTCAGAAGACGGTAAAGTTTGTTGGAGAGCCTGGCGTGATTTTTAGTAGGGACACAAACCCTTGTTTTCTTTAGTCGTGTTTCCAGGTGCTCTGGAGGAGTTTTGCTGGCATTCCGAGGAAGGATTCCCTTGTAGCAGGGCGAATGTTTAAAATTCAGTGGCGGTTTTAGAGCAGTGAAAATGGAATGTTGTAGCATTGAGCAGGCTTGACGAGCAGTGATCTCTGCCCTCCTGTTTTCCAGCGTTCAAAGGGGGCAAGCACTCCCTGAAGCTTAGGGCTGAGATGGTTTCCTGACCTTACCTGGGGTCAGGGTTGAGCAGAGACAGCGGCTGTCACTGCCTTGTGTCAGCAGAGGCCAACTCCTGCGGTCAGGGCAAGTACACGGGGATCATTGAAACCTGAGAGTGAAGACAGGGGTTATGTGTGTGCCTTGTAGAGGTGATTCCCTCTGGTACGAACCATCCACAGGTCGATGAGGTGGTGTGGAGGCTTCCCAGGCTAGGAGCTCATTACAGGAACAGATGGCTTTTGGTTTGAACTGCTGCAGAGGCATGAGGGTGGTAGGTTCAACTGTCAGAGCATGACATCCACCCCACCAGCAGAGCGGGAGGAGGAACTGGAAATGGGTGTAGCATCTCTCTGAAGCTTCTGGCACAGGATGTGACAGGTTACCTTTGTCACCCTGACATCAATCCCACCCTTTGATCATGCTGTGAGTGGGAATGTCCTGCCCTTGCTGCACCCAGAAACATCAGCTCCCACCGCGTGCTCTTCCCGCCAGCGGTGACTTCCCGCTGACCGGCAGGAAGGACCATGGATGTGGCAGTTCTTGGGGTCTGGACAGTGTCCGGGGGACAGCAGCCCACCAGCGGTAGCAGGGCAGGGTGTGGAGAGAACAGCTGCGTGGTTTTCAAACAGCTTTTTGGGGCTCTGAAGAAAAGCAAGCGCAAAACAGCCCCCAAATGGTGAAGCATCAAGGAGGACAAAGATTGAGATCTTTTTGGCTGAGAGCCTCCAGAGCTGCACATGTAAGGAAAATGAGGTGCGCTGTGAATTTAAAACAAGCTTTGTGATTTATTTATATTTTTATATATTTATATATAAAATACCATTAAGAAAGACAAAACCAAATTATCAGTAACCCATACAATTGACACAAATGGTTTTCCTTGTAAATGTTTTTGAGTAATCCCTGGAGATCATGGAAATGTTACTAAATTAAGCAGCAGTGTCTTAAATATCTGCACTGCAGAAACTGATATTGAACTCAGGGAATTGTAAAAGCCAGTTTCTCTTTCGGCTAGAATTTCTAAGAAATGAAGTAATGAGGGTTTGAACCAGCTGCTGCTTTATGGCAAGAAATACTTCTTCCCCCAGAATGGCTTTTGAAAAAATCAGCTAAGGTTGCTATCAATACCTTTTGGCCCGGAGAGTTACGGAAAATGCACCTTTTTGTTATGCATTCAGCTCTATTTATCCAGTCTCCAAACGAAAAACATGTGTGCTGTTGAGCCATCTCTTTCTTTCTACACAGCGTGTTTCTGGATGCTGTGATTTCCTGTAGTGAGGTAGGAAAGATAAGTCCGGTGGGTACAGCTTGAAGGAGATAGATAGATAGATATATATATAGTAAATATAATGATAAACTAGAGGTAGACTATCGACTTTTAATTATCGGTTTTATTCCCTATCAAAAGGGATGACAGTTAGAATTTCAATTAAAAACTAAAAGCTGAAAGATTCCGGAGTGATTTTTAAGTTGCATATGCCAAAGACTTCCAAGAAACTTGGATGTGTGAACTAAGAAGCTCATTAAAATGTCTTCTTCCTCAAAGTGAGAACACTTATTAGAGAAATTGTGCCCTAAACGGCGAGTCTTTTTCTCTACGTATCAGGGTCATCCTTCCATGTTTAATTGGTTGAATCAAGCTTTCAGTTTGATTCTTGGATTTAGGGGGTTTAGGTTGGGTTTTGTTGTTTTTTTCTTTTTCAACAGAGACCTTTGCATTGGTTTTGCACCACGAACTTGCATGAAGGAATCTGAGGGTGATGTTCAAATGGAAGTGCTTAAGAACACCACGCATCACTTCAGTGCGTCTCTGGAGAGAGACCATACCATGAAGTGTACATACGCTTTCTTTCAAGTTCAGTTTTTATGGTAGTTAAGCTGACTCTCATAGCAGCAGATAATTTATTTCTCTGATGGGAGCTAGATCAGCGCAGTGACGAGATGTCTCATTATCCAAGGCCTAGTCCTTGGCAGAGAAGTTTACCCCAGAGTTGCAAAGACGAAACAGTTCAGTAATTCGTGAGGAGGCGGGCGGTTGTCGGTGGTGACTTAGTCCCTGCGCTGTCGTGCGGTTAATTACTTTGTCTTCACAAGGAGAATAATTTACAGGAACACCCCGGAGTTTTGATTCCTTGAGTAAATGTGGGTCCTTTAGTTCCGGTGTCAGCTGAAGTTGAACGTGGTTTGTGGTAGATGTGCAGACCTTTGAGGCAGGTGTGAGCTGCGTAATGAAGCTGTTAGATGCTCTTCAGTGATGCTTCTGAGGCTCTCCCTTCAGAAAGGTGTTGGATGGAGACCTCTAAGAAAATACCAACAAGATACGAGATAGGAGACCAGGCTCTCAGCACACTGGTCGTCAATAGCAGAAGGATAAATTCCTATTGAATATTTTTCTAAACAGTCCTGTTTTCTGGGAGCTCTCTTGGCCTTGATACAAGCGCTGCCTCAAAGATTTCCTCTATGGCCTTTCTTTCTTGCGTTCTCAGGAGGCTAGCTATAGTCCCAGCATAGTGGTAAACCAAGCATCTTACAAGTGAGGCCAGAAATCGCTGTCCTGAGCGGTAACCCAAAGCACCTCTGTGCTCCAGAAGGGACATTCCACAGATCACGTGCCTCTGGCTCACATCAGAGGGTTTTAGTTTCAGGAACTCTAAACACAACGTAAGCACAAGGGATTTGTTGGTGTTTCTCCTAAGTTACAACACTTGAAAGGCCCGAGGTAGGGAGGAGACCTTGGAAGACCTGCTGTAACCTTACTGTCATTGGGAAGTTAGCACACAGAATGTAGGACTTCTCTTTGTAGAAGAATAAATGTATCGCTGGCCACGGTGGCAGTTACAAAGTCTTCCCAACGAGTACTTGTCTTCAGTGAAGACCCGGATCTTCATGTTCAAAAAACAGGTAGATGTGGTGCTTTGAGACACGGTCTAGGGGTTAGGGAGATGTTCGAAGAGGGTTGGACTAGATGGTCTTAGAGGTCTTTTCCAACCTGAATGATTCTGTGATGTTTAAACAGTAGGAGCAGCTCGCTTCAGTAGGACAACGCGATGTTTGCGTAGACGCGTTGCAGAGTGGAGTTGTACTTGAAGGAGACGGGCAGAGTTTCAGCAGCCCTCGAGAAGGATTGTTCTTCACGCTCTCTAACCCATCCTACTCAATGGTATCTTGGAGCTGCAGCTTCACGCGAATTTTCTGTGTTTATTCGAATGGAGTATCTTCTATGAAGCGGCTGAAGCGCCTCGTGTCGGCAGCGCTGGCTTCGGAGCGGCTGAAGGCAGGCTCTCCGTGGTGCCGGGACGCCGAGAGGCTCCAAGTGCTGTTTAAAATATGGCAGTCTTGCCTCATGAAAATCTCTTCTGAGATGAGTGTAGCAGTTCCCAGCTTCTGAGAGTTGAGGCGATGCTGTGAAGCGGATGTTTTAGGAAATGCAAATGTTTTACTAGAATCTGTGTGATGCTTTTGAGGAGAATTTTTACAATGTAACTGAAGGCCCAAATCGTCGGGCGTTGACTAATCGTCTGAACCTTTGTTTGGACGGCCAGCCAAGGATTTGCGTGGAGTAGGAAGGGAAAATAACCAGCGGAGGCTGTGCGGAGATGGAAGAGGAGGTTTTGTTGTGGAAGATGAGGCTTCTGAGGCTCGGTGAGCTGTGGGGTATCTACCCTGGCCCTGACTGTACATCTCCTTCCAGCCACGCTCTTATCTGAGCGTCACTTGGTTATTGCTCTGCTCATTTGCTTAAACTATGATGAGCGTGATTAACCATTAGAGGAGCGCTTTTCAGAGCTGCTCATCTCCCTGCTACTTCTGTCCGTTACAACTGGAGTAGTATCAGCATCGACTCGGAGGATCACCAACAAGAGAAGTGAGGATTTAAACAATTCACTTATGTAAAATGGAGCTGGATTGTGAGCAAGCGCGGTAGAACACAAGGAGTAAAGCTTTGGTGAAGCCTCTTAAATGGTTTCCCGTGACTGTTTTCTCTGTGTCAGCATTAGTAAAGCTCTACCTCATCATATTAATCATACGCTAACGTTAAATCAGTAGTTTGGGCCAAATAATCATGACTGAAATCCTAAGCTGGTTCTCTTGCAAAGCTTCGTATTGGCTTCTTTAGTTTCACTTTGGATTATAATCGGTCATTGTTTTCGAAGTTATAAAAGAAATTTCTTTGAAAATGTTACATGTGAAGGGGAATAGTTTTACTTTTTGTGTTCTTAAAAATAGCTCGGGTATGTGACAGGGGGTTGGAAAGAGCCCTCTTCCTTCGTGATGAGACAGCCACCCTTGACTGCGCCGCCTTACCAAACAACCTAACCGCTTTAAGATCTTTTTTAGACTCATACGGCAGCTTTTTTTCTAGGGAGGGTCTAGTGCTTGATTTATGTTGAAGTGGTCCCTGTTTAATTTGCTAAGTTGAAGCAGGAGTGATGGAGGCTCTTGGGTCACCTCATCCTAACCTCTTAACAGGTACCGGTTGGTGTCAGCACGGCGGGAGCGCTCCCCAGCCGGCTGTTTCTCCTTGCTAGGGACTTCTTTTCTAAAACACGGCCACCTTAGAACGTTTGGTGGATTTGAGATGAGATGCTCTTTACCCATCATGTCTGCCTCGATTTATCTACCTCGAGGAAGCTAAAACTTTAGGATTGTATTTAAGACAAAAGAACTTGCCCGAGGTATGTGCTGTGACACACAGCGAGACTTCTCTCTTGTCGCCTCGGCTACCACTGAGAAACTCATCCCCACATTCCAACTTCACTAATTCTAGAAAGCTGGAAGATTAAATAGAAGAGGTGCTTTTGTGCAACTAATCCTAGATTGCCAAAGGCTTACAGGGCTTGCCTTATTTTGTACCTTTAGGTATTTAAGTTGTTAGGGTCCCATTTTTGAATTTTTTTTTTTTTCTGAGGGATATCAGGACGTAATTGTTGGGTAGGGCAGAGTGTTGTAGTGACGTGATGTTTGTGCTCAGTCGCAGAGAAGTTGCAAGATACTTCAAATCCATCCTGCCTCTAACTCAACCCGTGTTTGAATGTGTGAGACTTGATCCTGCAGCACAGTGAGACGTTCTCTCGGGTCTAGCGTCCGGGCTCGGGTACAACGCAGACTCTCCCAGGTGCGAAAGGGTCCGTTCCCCTTAGGGCTGGAGGATGGCCGTGCGTTTAAAGCCGTTGTATTTCGACGATAACACAGCAGATAAAGGGGTGTGCCTGCTCAGTTCTATCCCACGCACGTTCTTGCGAGCAGAGCGAACGCAGCAGTACAACGTGGCTGTGCCGGACCAAGCGGCCGGCTCCTGGATGCCGTATCTTCTTCCGAACGGCGCCCAAAAGCAGATGGCTGAGAGAATTGAAGGGCAAGAATATTTGAGGCTTCCCTTGAGTCACGTCTCATCCTCCAGCCATTTGCAGACTGGGGATTTTCTGAGCTACCTACATGCTTTCGCAAACCTCAATAGATTTCTGTTAATCTGTCTTCTGCTCCCGCCGCCTTTCCCCGCCACGTCAACATCTCGTGTTCGCAGCATCCCGTGGTGCGAGGGAGAAACAGCACCTGGGTTGGTTTTGAACTCAATTTCTGTTTGCTTGCTTTGATTTTTCTCCTTTCCTGGCTTGCATGAGAAAGGCTGAAGCGATCTGTCCTTATCCCAGACAGCATTTGACAGGCCTTCCCTGTATCCTTCCCAGTTGTTCCTGTTCGGATTGCGGAGTCGGAGCTTGTTTGCGTGTTCCGAATGTGAAGCTGTTATTGAAGTGGGCTGTAATTAAGGTGATTTTTGAGGACGTGTGAATTAGAAGAGCCTTTGATGTGAAGGCAGGCCTGCGTGCATTGATCTGGAAATGAGAGCGATTGGACAACTCTTAATTGATGTGTAAAGCAGGCCTGCGGAATTTGTGTCATTACAAGCCCAAAAAATGGAAATACATAAACTCCCCATCTTTTTTTTTTGTTTTTTTACTTGATCATAAAGACAAGTATTTTGATTTCTGTGGGGATATCCCCAGTTCCTGTGGTAACATGCTCTGGGAAGATCACATCACGCCTTGGTGGAGATGAGAGGGGCTTAGTGGAGGTGTGGATCCAATCAAGTATTTTTTTACCGTTTGCAGACCTGGTTTTTCTTCCCAAGTGATCTGAGGAAATCTGTATTTGGTGAACAAATGGTTTCATATTTGAAATTATCTTAAAATCTATGCCCTTTTTGGCTTTTGCCAGCTTTGCAGTCTCCAGCACACAAAGGCACTGCCCCAAAGTGAAGGCAACACAGGCAAATATTCAAAATTAATCAATGTCAAGGCTAGCTGTCCTTAATTTGTCACCTTCTCCTTCCCCCTTGTCATGGGATGAAGTTACAGAAGCCCTAAAATCCATGTTCTCCTGCTGTTTCTCCCCAGCATCTTACTGCCTCGTGCGGCGTGCAAACTTCATATTGTCTTTAATGAGAAAATATTCAATACTTGATATTTTTTCTAATTCGAGGATACTACTATGATTTATTTATTATGCTCCACTCAAATCCGTATTTATTTCTGTTTGGGTATTCAGCACCACGGGATGTGAATCATTCATAAACACTAATGAATGTATTTTTGCACTCGGCTGAAATGAAGTGGTATTGAATGCATTTTAAAAATTGACCCAGACACAGAAAAATTAAGATGAAATGTATCCAGCTGTTTTAGTGCCCAGTGTGAGACACTTAAACATTGATTTTTTAGAATATGCCTCTCAATATGTCCCCTCAGAGCCGTGATTGGCGTTAGGTGCTGGACAAGGGCGGGTGGCTCTGCTGCTCTGTCCGAGCACCGACCCAGGTCTCAGTCACCCGTCAAAATCTGGATTTGTGTCTAAACATCGTCCCCAACCCCACCGGTGAGGCAAAGACAGCGAAGACATCTGATTCTCTTGATTGACCCCACTTATCCCAGCTTTCTTCCGCCGTCCTACTGTTCTCCAGCCCCTTCTCCTTTCTCTTGAGCATCTTTGCCAAAACAACAACAACAACAGTCCAGTTTTTCCTTCCTTGATCAAAAAGATCTGAATGCTTGTAAACTTACCACTTGAGTTTTTGAAAAATGCAGTTCAAGGAAGAAAATACCTGCAGAAAATTTGTCATATTCCCATTGTAGCAAGTTAGCAACTTGGTTTTACCAAGTGACTCGAGTGTCGTTCACTGTAGATGGAGGCCTCAGCTTTTACCTGTAATAATAATTCAGTAAATATCCAAAATGTTGGTTTGCAGGCTGGCGAAAGTGCTCATCCTTGGCCAATCTAACCAGGTGGGACAGGGCTTTGAGCAACCTGGTCTAGCAGGAGGTGTCCCTGCCATGGCAGGGGGTTGGAACTAGGTGATCTTTGAGGTCCCTTCAAACCCAACCCATTCGATGATTCTGTGATTGCCTACCTTTCGAGTAACACTGCAGTATTTACAGATGCATTGAGTGTGGTAATCATCCTTTAAAAGCCTTTATAAAATAATGAATAAGTAAGGATAAAGAATTGGTGTCATAACAACACATTTTACCAAGGGCTGAAGCTTTTTGGTGGAACGTGTTTGAACTTGTGTGTCACAACACATGCCTGCTGTGCTGGCGATTGCTTCAAACACACCTTTCAGGACAAAAAATCCCCGGATTTCAAATAAAAACCATTGCTTCTGGCATTGATGGATATTTATTTTCCACAGTGATTGAAGCAGCACTGCAGATCCTTTGATTAAATAGCCTCAGTAGAGACGGAGGATCCATGATAGTATTTTATCCTAGACACTGGCATTTTAGGGCTCTAAACAGAATCATCTCCCAAGCTTCTCCTGCACCTTTGCTTATGAGATGTCACTGGATAGTGGCCAACATTGAGGGTTGCAACTGGAAGGAAGATTGGAAACAAGGGCCTTGAAGGCTGGAGGTCTCCATCTCGCAGAGAGCTGTGGCTGCTGCCTCCTCGCCGTGCGTTCGTTCCGTAGAAAATGAGGGCTCTGGAATTCAATAAAATTTTCATTGCCTTTGGCGCTGCTGTACGAAGTTTAAATTTTGATGAGCGTTCCTGTTATTCAGATGTTTCCATGGCACTTGGAGTAGATCTGGGGTCAAACAGGCTTGATTTCTCCTAGAAGGGCTGGGGAAGGAGGGCTTAGTAAAACATAGAAATAACGAACGCGATGTTTTTACATCACTGGTGCTTTGATTAAGGTTTTCACTTTGAAAAAGCGTCCTAGAAGTTGCTTAGAAGGCTTGCTGTGAATAACAATCCGTAATCTCCACTGAGAAGCACTGGGAGTGAGCTCTGGTTTAGCTGGTGATGGATAAGCTTTCACCCATGATCTGATGATCTCACTTTACTATCGAAATTGGTTTTGTCATCTGTTCTTTGTTGCGAGTTGTTCCTCCATTGCCAAGTTCACCCTGATAAGAGCATGTTAGTCCCAGACTCGGCCTTCAGAAGTTTTCACAGCATCTGTACACAAAGGGTTGGCTCAGCCTTAACGAAAAGGAAATAAACCTTTGGTATCTCAAATGAAAAATGATCAGAGAGGGATTTTACTACAAGCACTGGAGACGACAAGTGTGGAAGGGATTGAGGCAAAAACTCCATATCCTCACGTGAAAGGAAACAGAAATTAGCAAAGCTTAAATAGGGAGGAGGAATAAAAACTATATTAACTAGTCGGTGTTGGACTGAAACGGGTGCACAACGTTGGAAACAAGTTTTGTGTTGGAAGAAGGAACATCAGACAACATGAGATTGCTAAGCTGGATTCGTTAATAAGGGAATAAACTGTGTCAGGGGGAGCTTCATGTTGGCACCCACTGACACTCCAGTGAGCCTGCAGTGGTGGGACGGGGAGACACCACGTGCCCCTCCCAGTCCATGTGTTGAGGTCTCAGCAGCAGCTCAGCGGCAAAGCCTAAGAGCTCCACCTTTGCATGAGCTGTGTGGGGTGGGATATCTGCCCAAGGGTCTTCCTCACCAGGTGCCATCCGTTCCCCCAGGCCACGCTGATACCATGATATGCCTTTCCTGCAGCTTCTGGTAAAGTTCCCTTGTCCGTTGTTGATCTGTGGGCTGCGCCAAGGCTTGTGGCACTTTGTTCTTGTCTTGCTTTGTCCTCCTGGCTGGGTTTCACCACCCACAGCCTCTGTGCTTTACGTGCCTCTTGTCCAGCATGAAGCTGTGGTAGTCCTGCGGTCTTGCTTCCGTGTGGCACGTCCAGGTTTTGTACAACGCACCATTATTCGTTCACTTACGTTGTACAGCAGTAGTGCAAGCTTTCGCGTGTGCATTCAGCTGTTGTGTGCAAACTAAACACAGTTTAGGTTAGTAGAGAACGAATACTTACTGGTGGGTCCTGGTACTCTTAAGGAGCTTTTCACTGCTCCTTGAGCAAAGTTTCACCCATGCAGAGATGAGCTGGGGAGATTCCACCACATGATCTCTCCAAGCTCTCTGCGGACCGTTGCTGTATTCCACCCCTTGATCTATTACGCGTGCTGTGGATTAGAGTGTGGTGGCTGTACAGCACACACCTCGTGTCCATCATCTCCAGCCACACTGGAAATAAAGCTCCTCTGGTGCTCTTGTGATATGTGCCGCACACTTAAGTTCTTCCTTGTGGACTGTCCCAAAAGCTGTCTGTACATAGTCCTCTGAGGCTTGCCTGTGTGTTCTTCATTGAGTTGTATCATGGAGGGTGATGAGGAGCTGACACCAGATAATGTGATACCACTAAGCTCAGTTTTTTTAAGCAGACCAAGTGAGGGATGGGCTGTGTTGGGGAAAGCGTTCCTTTTGCACCTTCACATGTCTCATCAGTTGAGACATACCCCAAATGTCAGTTATGAGTCGGTGCAGTTGAGGTTGGGAAGGTGTTATGCAGGAGCAGAGTGCCCAAGGATAAACTGTTATGTGTTGGAGATGAGCTGCTGCTGCTGAAGGTCTTGGGGGAGACCCTATGGCGGCCTTCCAGTACTTAAAGGGGCCTACAAGAAAGGTGGGGACAGACTTTTTAGCAGGACCTGTTGAGAATGGGACAAGGGGTGATGGTTTTAAACTAAGAGAAGGTAGATTCGGACTAGAGAGAAGGAAGAGATTTTTGATGCTGAGCATGGTGACCCAGGTTGTCCAGAGAGGTGGTCAGTGCCCCATCCCTGGAACCATCCCAGGTGAGGTTGGCCCGGGCTCTAAGCAGATGTCCCTGCTCAGTGCAGGCTGGATGGCCTTTAAAGGTCCCTTCCACCCCAACCAGTCTATGAACTCAAGACAAGACTGGTCAGAGGAACAGTTGAGTTTCCCTTGAGCTCTTCTGCACCCCGTCACCAGGGTGGTATTTAGGGGGTTGGGGTTGGTGATGTACATGAGCACAGAAGTGTCCCAGCCCCAGGCTCTCTTGCTCGGTCAGCTTAATAAATGGAGCTCAGCAGCAGCGTGTTGCTGAGTGTTCTCTCCTCCCCCCATGGCCTGATCAACTTGTGTCCCAGTGCCAGAAGCTCACAGAGGTCAGAGGAGATGTAACGCCTTGTTTTCATGAGGGGGGTGATGCAGTGGGTACCTTAGAAATTTTTAACACAGAATCTCTTTGAGATTCCAGGCTTAAATTTGAAACCCACAGTATTAGGGCTGTTCAGCTGGCGGCCTCTCTGGGGTGGTGACACCAGCCGTCACCATCAGCGTTTACTCTTAGAAAAGGGGGATCTACATCATGTTGAGGAGTCTTACCAAGGACAAAACAAAAAGGCCCAGCCAGAAAGGTTCTTTGCTCGGCAAGTGGCGTTTGTTTAAGGAATTCTGTGATGTTCACAGTGAATGCCTAAGACCTGTCAGAAGTCATCTTGGAGAGACAAAAAGCTACCCACAAAGCCTCACCAGAAACCTCCTAAGAGAGATGAAGAAAATTATTTTCCTTGTGTTTATGTGGAAGTAAAAGAATATAAAGCTTTCAGTCATTTGCTAATAACATCAAAATCTTCTATTAGCTTTTTCCCAAGCCTGTCAGACTGGGAGCCTGCCAGAGAAAGCGCAGGGTCAGCGGGTGATTGAACACCGGGAGAAAGGCTGAGAAGAAGGCCTGAGGCAGAGAAGTGAATTCTTGAGATCTGTATTCTCTGCAAATTGGAAGGGGTTTTTGAATTACCTTTTCTTTTTTAAAATCAAGGGAGCTTGTGGAGGGACGTACCTGCGATTGTAGAGCTAGCGGAACGTGTTTCAACCCAGATCCATGAAGTGAACAGTAAGTCATCCTCGGGACCAGATGGTGTTCACTCAGAATTTCTCAGCGACTTGAAGTGTGAAATCCTGAGTTACCAAGTGTGGTGTGTAACCTATCACTTAAATTGGCTAAGCAGACAAAAAAAAAAAATCAGACTAAAGATATTTGGTCAATGTGACAGGTGGTTTTTTAAAGTCTTTTGGGGGAAATGTGGGGTGACTTAATCAGATTAACTCCCACATCATCAGCTACCCGAGGCCGGGACTTCCATTTTGCTTTTGGAGCCCATTTTCTGACCCACTGATCATTTTCATTGCTTTCTCGTAAATCAGAGTTCATTTTTTCCTTGAGGCGTGCTCCAACAACAAGGTCAGCCAAGGCATGGAGGGAACAGGGATCTCGGGAGCTGCTGCGGTACCTCCTTGAACGATCGCTGCTTTTCCTACCAGTATGATACTGGGAGTCGTGTTAGTTCACGGTTGTATTTCTGATCTCTGCTAAAATCTTCTCTCCTGTTCCATAAACATAGTTTATTATTTCTCCTGAAAAAGAAATACACGTTTATTGAATTATATCCTGACGTTTTTATCCTACCTAATTGATCAATATAATTTTACTTTATTATTTTTCCATACTATTCCTCCTTATCTGGTTTCCTGGCAGTTGTAATAACATCGCGTTATTTTTTTGTTAGTTTCTGCTTCTGAAATGCTCATTTAGGGGCTGGCCTCTGAAGAATAGTTTGTACCTTAGCAACTTTTGTATGAAAGCTTTTCCCTGTAAGTATAAAATATTTGTTTTCAGGCTAATTCAAACGCAATCTGACCATCCCCTGCCCTTCTCCCATCACCAAAATCGGATCTCTCTGTAGTAGCTGTTTCAGCATTCATGCAATAAAAAATGCCATGCGTGTCGTAGTTTACATTTTAATAACCTTTTGAGTCTTGATACAATGATTTTTTTTTTTTAATATTCATGTGGCAGTTTTCTATTCTGTGGATCTTTCTCTGCAGAGGTTCCTTTTTGTCAGCTTTTGTTTGCTATGCAAATTTTCCAGCTGCATCTGAAGTGCGTTGTAAGGACACGACAGCCCTGCTCCGAGGCTGGCAAGACCTGTGACTTGCCTGGGACATTGTGGTGGTTTTCACATCTTTTTTCGGCACAACTTATCGATATATCTTTGCCATTTTTAGGGAAGAACATTATAATTCCCCATTTCCATTTAAAATGCCTTTTTTTTTTCAGGATGTACTTGAAGAAAACCACCTAATTTGTGCAACTGTAGCACAGAATTTAAAGATAGTTGGAAGTTCTGCTGTCAGGCAGCAGTCTATACATTTCACTCAGGTGGGTTTGGAGAAGGTTTCATGGGTTGCAGTGATACCGTGGCACGTGTTAGTACTCGAGGTGCGAGTGAACGGATTAACGGGTGATCGGCGCATCGCAGACCCATGTCCTCCTTAGACACCAGCTCAAATTAACTTTATAAGGATTCTAATAGGATTTGTGGTGTATCCTAATGGAAAAGCTTGTTCTCCCTGGAGGAGAAGATAACATTTCTCTGGGCTTACCATTTCAGGCCGATAGGAAACGGGTTTTATAGTCAAGTACCGAGTTTCGATACTATTGGTAATGCTGATTGTTAGCTGAAATACAGGATGGGGCTTCTACCTACAGCATTTGGAAGCCATTTGACCAAGAATGCTTAAGGTGTGATTACTCAGAGATATACCATGGAAACGTACCCAGCCTACTTAATTTATATAGCTGCTATTAGGAGTACGCAGGAAGTTTTGGAATTAGAAAATGCTTTAGTATTTGAGTGGTAGGCATCGATTGCTAAAGAAAGATTTGTCGCTGACAAATATTTGAAAGGAAGGGGATGAAGGGTTTGCTTCAGGTTGCTGGTTGCTAGGACAGCAATCGCAGGTGGCAGAAGTTCTCCTGACTTGGAGGTGATGCTTTTCCCCACTCCACACGTACCAGCGACCTGATTAGAGCCGTCAAAGCTCCTTTGGTGAGTGGTGCTAATGAGTCCTCACCTGGGGTTTGGGAGGACCTCTGCTGTGAGCCAGGATGTTCCATATAGAGGATGCTTCTATAGGCACGTAGCTCTTGAGGAACTTGGAGTTAGGAGCAGAGCTCTGTCTGCAGGAGTTTGGTGAATTGATGGCAGCGAGGAGAGTTCCTCTGTGTGGAACAAGGACCATGATGGAGGACACGGGGAATTGCTCATGTGTATGCTTGCTTTGCTTGGACCGACAGCGCCTTTATTAATGCTTCCTAAAAAGCAAGTAAGATTTGTTCAAGCATAGCTTGCAATCTGTGTTTCTCTCGCCTCAAAATGAGAGTGTTCTTATGCGCCTCATGTCCAGCAGACTGTTTGAAACATATGAAGAAGTGAGATAGTGGTGCAGCTGTGGCTGAGGAGTACCGGACGTGTAGCACCTACCTCTCTTTTGGGTACTTGTTTTAAATATTTGACTTTCAGCTTGTTCTCTTGTTACAGCAGCCTCAATAGCCTGCCTGCTTGAGGTTGCTTCTCTGCCTCCGCAGGGTTTGCTTGTTGCTGATTATGAGAATCACTGCTTTGCTACCATTTCTTCTTCCTCCTTCTGGGGAGCAACACAGGGGGGATTTGATTTTTTGGGAAAGGTTGACACACGTAAAAATGAGATCTTCTCTAGAAGAGCGGTGTTTTGATTTGGTTCTTGCGAGAGAAGGTTCGTCATGCTTGTAATTAATTTGGAAGATTCGATGTGCAGAAGTTGACTGTTTGCTTGTGCAGTTGTAGTTTGGCTTGATGCTGCAGGTTTGAAATGGGGCTGAGAAACTAGAAACCTTTGTTCTTACGTCAGTGATTGGAAGAGTGAAAGGAAAGCTCCTCAAGAGATGGAGAGGAGGACGGAGTGTAATTAATTTCTCTCTCATTTGAAGCAGTGCAGATGGCTGAACCGAAAATAGAATCTTTTGACTATGCCCCTGAAGGCCACAAAATTTCTCTCTTAATGAGGGAGAACAGGCAAGCGCTACTGGCCACTGGAAAGACATCTGAAGAGCCAGCAGTTCTGTAAAGTTCAGAATAAAGGTCGCTCCACACAGCTACTCAAAGAATCCCAGAGCCTTTCAAAAACAACACACAGACAATGCAGATCCTAAGCCAAGATGTTTCTCGGTGAATCCATCCCCGTTTCCACATCAGCTTGGGTGCGGTTCCTCTTGCACACATGCAGTTCACAGCTGTTGGCTTTAAAAAGCTTATTGTTTTTCAAATATTTCACCTTTACTGGGCTTTAGCTTAGAAGCTTTACTCAACCGCTGATGTAGATTGTTGGGGTTTGTGTTTCTTTTATTAATTGCTGTAGTGATCAAAATATTTTGTCGTTTAAAATCTACAGAAGTGGGGAAGATACTCTTGGAGAAGGACTGTCTACAAGTAGCACAGCACGTGAAATTCTGCGCGAGCATCTTGCAATTTACATAGTTATTTGCCTTCTGACATGAAGAGGGATAGAAGAGGGGGCTGAGCTGCCAAGTCTTCTTTGAAGTTTAATTGTCTGTTTGGTAACACAACACATAATCTTCCATTACAAATCTTATTTTATATGGTAATTGGCTCATTTGCTCTCTGGTTATCAATTTAACTTCTCTCCCACAAACATCTGTACTTGCATTGTGTTAATCTGTGCGAGTGCTAAACGCTGACATAGTTAAACTATAAAAATGTATTTTAAAGCATTTTTTAATTCATTAACTGAGAAGTAATTGATAATAAAGAGAGCACTTCTCGTATTATTATCCCTTTGTAAGCAGCTTGGCATTTGCTCCATAAGCCAGAAAAGCAAAGTCACTTGGACGAAAGAACGTTTTCAGTTCTTAATCTCCTAAAACAAAAATATTTGTGAGCAAGTAGTGGGATATCTAGTTCAATTTTCAGTTGTGTGGCAAAGAAATATTGACTATGTTGAGATGTATTGAGTCTCACGATTCAATATTAAAACCTGCTTGCGGGTGATGCCCCAAGTTAAGGCGATATCAATTGCTAAAGATATTCCAGAACTTTCTAAATATCTTCATTAACCATTAGTGCAGAAAACAGAAATAATCCCAGAACTTTCCTTCGTGCTAATTTTGTTGCAGATGCGATGGTCTCTCAGTTCCTTTATGGTGCTTCTCGTCAGCTTCTGCTCATCTCCCGACCTTTCAAATGAGCGATGGCCGCTCGCAAACCTTTGGGACTGCTCTTTGTCCCGTGGTTCCATTTTGGGTTTGCTCTTCAACCTCGACAGCAGCTATTGATGCATTAAGAGCTGCTCATTATTTTATTGAACTTCTCCTGTAGACCCCGTTTCTCATCCTTGAGTTTTACAGCGTGGCTACTCAGTACAGTGATTTGTATTCTGGGGTCATCAGGGGTGTTCTTTTTCAGACAGAGGTTTGGTCACAGTACAGATGTTTTGGACACAATACACATATTTCCAGATGTTAATATTCTCTTATTGAACTTATAATCGGAAACTGGAGTGGTTTTTGGAGAGCTGCTTGTCTCCAAGTCTTTGGTTTTAAAAATATTAAATCCACCTACAAAGCTTGACGATGGTTTCCCAGGAAGAAGTAAAGCGTGATCTCATATTCCTTATTCCCTAGCACAAAATAAATCCCACTGGTAGGTGAAGCGTGCCGAGTGTTTGCCTAAACTCTGTCGCCCTTCCATATTGACTTTGTTTGATAAATATTAAAGGGCAGGAGGCCGCTTGTGACTTTCCTGGAACTTGAACAACCAGACCCGCCAACATTAGTCAGCTAATGGCCTTTGTGTCTGCCAGCGTAGTAAAAACCAATAAATAGGTGAACGTTCTTCATAATGGATGATATTGTGCCTGCAAACAGCTCTTCTTTGTGCTGTGAAGCTTAAGCAGCAGTCCTCGCACGCTGCTGGACACTTTGAGGCTTGTAGTACCCCCAAAAATCCGTCTCTTTGAATTTTTATGGATTTTTAATATCTTTAGGTTAATTAATCTTGCTCATAAGGACGTGTAAAAAGCAGCCAAGAGCATGAGGTAACACCTTTAGCGCGTGCCTTAGGTGAAGAACGCGTCTGCTGCCCGCGCTGTGAAGTCCAGCCCTTTGGCCAGACGTGTCGGTGACACGTTGGCTCAGCCATTCAAAGGTACGAGCGTAGTCCTGTGCCGAGCGTTCCTTGAGCTTGCCCAGGCCAGAGGAGATCTTTGGGTCGATACAGCGCTGTCAGTTTGAGAAGCTGAGTTCCTTTGCAGAAGCTCCAGGAGATGGTACCCTGGGAAAGTGTCACCTTCGTTTCATGTCCATTTTAAAAAGTCCTTTTTATAGAATTTTAGCTTTTGGTTCCCTACTGACTTCAGGTATTAAGTACAGTAACTCCCTGAAAATTTTCTGTTGTATCAACTGCAGAGTTTTGTCTGAATAAAGAAATTGTTGCTCATCACGATATGCTTTCCTACAACATAGCCATAAAGGGGCGGATAAGAGATCGCAACGTGCTCTTCAACCACAGGAATATTTTGTTTCCCCCTGACATTCTGTGTCTCTTGGGTTTAAAATACTTTTTTAGCTATACACTTCATACATCTCGGTTCGATCTCTTCTCTCTTCATGTTCTCCTGAGGCCATTTCAAATGGAAGTGGCTGCCTGTTTAACTCGCCTAAACGTAATTTTGAAATAACGCAGAATTTGTATCAGCTTCTATCAAACCCCGATCTGAAAGTTCCTGCCGTTGGTCCCAGAGTCCCCGAAGCCATCTCCTTATGCCTGAGTCCTCCTGGATGAGTCCGGGCACGACTGATGTGGTTTTGTGGATCCTAACAGCATCTTTTTGTCTTTCTTCCCTTTTATTTGAAGTTCCTCCTGAATTTCTGAAGCGGCCTGCAAATATTTACGCTCACGAATCTATGGACATTGTGTTTGAGTGTGAGGTGACTGGAAGACCTACTCCAACCGTGAAATGGGTCAAGAACGGAGACATGGTGATCCCAAGCGACTACTTCAAAATTGTTGTAAGTATATTGTCCGTTTTGGTGATTTTTAAGCTGCTGACCCGTCTTGTTAGTCCTCTAACCATACCCATGGAAGCCAGGTTCTTCTACAGGACCAGCCTCCCCTTTTTGTCCTGCTGGTGTTCAGGGCCTGGAAGAGAAAGGGTTTCTTGGAAGCTTTAATACTCCATAATTCAGACATTTTACCTGAACGCTAAGACACGTTGAAACCAGGCCTTTTTTTTCCTTTACCCTTCAGAAAGAACATAACCTGCAGGTTTTGGGGCTGGTGAAATCAGATGAAGGATTCTACCAGTGCATTGCAGAAAACGACGTTGGGAATGCACAGGCTGGAGCCCAGCTGATAATTCTTGACCTTGGTAAGATAAACCATGACGATACGGTGCCGAAAGGTGGGGAGGAACAATTTCAAGGGACTGTTTCCAGATGATGTGGAACAACTCATCTGGAACCCTACAACTCAGCTAGAGCAGGATGGGTTTTTAAAGCCATACGAGTGGTTTCAGCGTTGTCTTCTGTACGCTTAAAGTTACGTAGGAGAAATCAAGATTCATCACCTTGTCTTTTGGAAAACATGTAGAAAATATTTAGAGCAAGTATAAACTCTAACCAGAGATCTGAAATGTTGTTCCATGCTAAGATTTAAAAAACATAATAACAACAGAGCCCAAATGAAAAGAATTGCTGAAATTACAGGTCAGACAAGAAAATATTAATTTGGTGCTTTTGGGGGGGCTTTTGTGTTGCCTGTTTTTTTGGGGTGTTGTTACAAAATTCTAATTTCTTTTTTATTTGGATGGAAAGGGTTTAGGGGAAACAGTCTTAGGTCTGCTCAGAGGCACGATGGAACCTCACACTTGCAATTTGAACGGGTGTGAGTCCACTAGACCTGGTTTTGGTGTTCACCGTCCAGAGAGGAAACTGTTCTGAGCATGCCATAAAGAGAGAGCTTCTCTACTTCTT
Source organism: Eurystomus gularis (assembly GCA_013400335.1). Classification (NCBI taxonomy): domain Eukaryota; kingdom Metazoa; phylum Chordata; class Aves; order Coraciiformes; family Coraciidae; genus Eurystomus; species Eurystomus gularis. The sequence continues at coordinate 185,392 of VZZY01000035.1, forward strand.
TCCTCATTTTTTGTAGAGTAGTTGTGCTCTTAGAACTTCTGCATTCCCGTTTGGATGCGGCTGTGTTTCATTGCTGGCTCGAGAGCTGCCCAGACCTTCCACGATGATTTGGGGAATGGAAGGTGCCTCGCCTGGATTCCGCAGCTTTAATGCTGGGATTTCAGCCTCCGAGTAGTGTTAGGTGTCTGGATCCTGCAATGGCCTACTGTCATCAGGTTGCCAGAAAGATGATTAAAAGTCATTTTCTTTCTGCTCTACACATGAATCACCTGAGTAGTTTCCAAATCTTTCAAACGGAAGCGTTATTCCCTATTTTCCACATTTGAAAAATACTGAATAATTAATGTCCTTGGGTTTTGAAGCCCTGCCCGAGTTTGGACTCTCACCCAGTTCCCACTGGCGGTTTCTAAATGACTATGACTGTTATTATTGTAGTTCCTGTGGTCTCACTCCTCTTCCTTTCCCTCCCCTGTTGTTTGCCCAGTGGTTTCTCCTTCCTGTTCTCCTCTGGCAACCTGTCCTGTTACGCTGAAGGACTTTGCCGTATAATGCTGTCCTTTTTCTTTTGCATGCTGCCAAAGGATTGTGGACGCTGTGTTGGCGGAGTCTCATTTGGGGTGCAAAGGCACAGCCCCGAAGTGGTACCGCTGCGTTACGTGGCCCGCGGGCAGTTTACCGATGCCCTGGCCGTGTAGCGCCGAGGCACTGCCCTTGTTCTCCAGCAGCAGCGAGAACCGCGCGGTACATCACCGAAAGCAGCTTTCAGTGGTGGTGTTGAGTAGTGGCGTGGCGCAATTAGGCGTGAACGTGCTGTGTCCTGCTTGTGGTAGACGACAACCGCTATGCACAGTCGGAGAAAATACAGATACTCCATGTTTTAGTGCCTTCTCACAACGTACCAAGAGCACAGGAGGAAACAGTATTTGGGGCAAGAGGGTGAAGGTGTCTTCTTGGCTTGTGCTTTCATGACAGCTGTCATGATGTAAAAGCTAAAACCACAATTTTGAGCCAAAAGTATTCTGAACACTTTGATCGTGATTTCAGAAACCTTTTTCTTCGTTTCATTTCATACCTGTAGATTAGAAAATACCTACTTTGCCAATTTGAAAAGTAATTTCAGTGAGAAAAAAAAGCAGCGCTCATTAAAGTTCTTCCCAATTAGCAGCATGTCCCTTCCCTTGCTGCTCTCTATTTGCTCCTTCCTAAACGGAGCTGGCAAACATCTGGCTGTTTAGAAGCCATTTCCCATTAGCCCCTTTGCTTATCATATCAAATTGATCTTTAATAAATGAGATTTAAATGAGATAGTAGAAGCCTTACGGAGTTTCTCAGAGAGGCCACACACATTTGTGTTGAAGAAACGGACCAAGGCTCTTGCGTGGCTGTCCATAAAAGGGCTACAGCAAGGACTGTGGTAGAGTTGACGCCAAGGAAGGAGGTAGCTGGCTGCCATCAGAGGTGAGCGGGAGTAGCTGGAAAAGGCAGAGTCACTCAGACTTTGAGGGAGGTGTGCCAAGAAAGGCTAAATAGAAATAAAGCAATAAAACTGTTTGCACTTTGCATGTTAGATCGGAATGTAGTTGCCTCTTCCGTACTTGTTTCAGTCGGAGCCTTTCATATGGAAATTTTCCAACATATTGGTCTTTGCTGCCTAGGACGACCCTCTTTCATCCACAGCTTTATCGAAGTGTGCCCTAAGGGTTGTCTGAAAATAAAATTCCACATCTGTAGTTTTCTGCAGCCTGAGAAGGGAGCATAATTTTTAAATACAATAGGTGTAAAGTGTACGGTGGGATTATCAGCTACAACAAAGGGTTTTCTCTGTTGACATTGGCTTCATGGGTAGCTTTAGTTTGGTGGTTCAGCTTGGCTCTGCACAGTCACGGTTTGGGCCCCTCACTCCCAGAAGGACGTTGAGGGGCTGGAGCGTGGCCAGAGAAGGGCAATGAAGCTGGGGAAGGGTCTAGAGCAGGAGTGTGGTGAGGAGCAGCTGAGGGACCTGGGGGTGTTGAGCTTGGAGAAAAGGAGGCTCAGGGGAGACCTTCTGGCTCTGCACAACTCCCTGACAGGAGGTTGGAGCCAGGTGGGGTCGGGCTCTTCTCCCAAGGAACAAGTGAGAGTGATTCTCGAAAGTTGCCCAAGCTGTGCTAGGAGAGGTTTACGTTGGACACGAGGAACAATTTCTTCATGGTAAGGGCTGTGAAGGGCTGTGCCAGGCTGGGCAGGGCAGTGGTGGAGTCCCCATCCCTGGAGGGGTTTCCAAGCTGTGGAGATGTGCTGCTGAGAGACATGGGTTAGTGGTGCCCTGGCAGTGCTGGGGGAACGGTTGGACTCAGTGATCTTAAAGGTCTCTTCCAACCAAACCTATGATTCTTGTGATCGTTTTTACAGCATTATTTGGTGTGGTCTGTGAAAACCTCAGTAATGGACGCACTGGGATTTCCTTGGTGGAGGTTAAATGCCAGCGACAAGGCTGAAAAGTTCCGTCAGGCCCCATAACCTGCCCTGTCCCCGTGTGTCTGGCGTTGCCTAGAATTGCCATTTGGGGGCTGAGAAAAGAACAGGTGGTAATGAGAAAAAGGAGGTGCCTTCACGGGGGGGAGGCAGATGGTTCCCTGTCACCCCTGTGTGACAGGCACTTGACAAGTGCTCACGCACCAAAAAAAAAAGAGTGATTCTCGAATGCTGTATAAAGAAAATCCTAGACTGTAAACAAATATGCCACATTATTTAGAGACCAGTTTCAAAACATTCTGGAGATGCACTGCGTCACCTTCACAATTCCAAAGTAGGTGTAGGATACAGCATTGTTCTTGCACTTTTGGGGGCTTCCCATCCTCATCAGTGGCCTGGAGGATGGGGCACGGAGCATCCACAGCAGGCTTGCAGACTGGGAGGAGCAGCAGATCCACTGGCAGAGAGAGGGACCTGCCAGGAGGGAGAGGTGGGCTGGTGGGAACTAGTGGCCGATTTGAGAGCAGCATTGCAGAAAAGGACTTGGTGGGGAACACGTTAGGACACCTTTAAGCTTCCCAACGTAAACCAGACCCTGCCATATTGGAGCCCCAGTGGAGACCTACCAGTACAATTAGGGAGAGGGAGCATGTGAGGACTCTGAGAGAACTGGGTTTGTTCATCCTGAAGAACGGAAGCCTGAGAGAACGTGTTCCTGCTCAGCAAACTGATGGAGGTCATAGGGCAGGTGGAGCTGGACATGGAAAGGATGGCAGGTAACAGGAGAAGCCTGGAAAAAAAGGGAACGTCCGATGAGTTTGGCAGTGAGGGTGGTGACAGTCAGAACAGGTTGCCCAGGGAGGTTGTGCAATCTGTTCTTGGAGATATTCAGGACACACCTAGACGAGGTCCTGGGCAACCGGGTCAAAGGTGGCTCTGCTCTGAGCAAGGAGTTGCACAGATGAACTCCTGCGATCCCTCCTAACTACTCAGATTCAGAAAGACTGTCAGTCTGGGAGGTGTGAGTGGACCCCATTTGTCGCTTTGTCTATTGTCTTAATGTCTCATAGTCAAATTATGACCATCTTGGGGTGCATATTTCCCTGCTGATCTCCTTAGGAGAAACATAAACGCCCGGTACTGGTGGCACAGGCTGATGAAAGTATGTCAGCAGCTCAGCCACGCTGTATGATATTAATTCCTCGGCTGAACTGTGTTATGCAAATCCTAATTCTGAGAGGGTTTTAAAGACTTCATTTATTGACCTAGATGGAGGCTTTCTTTGTGTAATTGAATTCTGTCCAGGGCCCTTGCTGCACGAATAATTTCATTTTACGTTGGCATTTCTTTGCCAGAGTTTGGCCATGAGCTAGCTCAAGTCTGGAAGGAGTGAAATGAGGTGGACAGGAGTTCTGGTGGGGCAGGGCAGGGGAGACTGGGGGCTGGAGAACATCAGAGCTATCTGGAACCAGCGCATTTCAGCTAAGATGGTGCTGAAAATCTGGCTTTTCTTTCCTGCAAGTGGTATTTGATTGTTTGAGGTTACTTCAGGCTGACCCCGGCTTGGAGATTTTAGTGGCCCAGGTTCAGGAGCTGTTTCAGCCTCCTTAGACCAATGCCCATCCAAAAAATTCCCACCCGTAGCTGGATTTCCAGCTTCTCGTTTGTCAAACCTTGGACCTTCTTTGCTTAGCTTGCAGAGCGTCCAACCTTTGCTCTCTTCAGGCTGTTTCTCCACTTTGACAGCACGCTCAGAAATTCTAAGCGCGTCCTTTGGTTCCTGACTTCGTGTTCCTTTCAACCTTCACGAGCCTTTTCTCTGCTCCATCACCTCGATTGTGAATCAAACACCTTGAATCACACGGAACCGGCTCCCCCCCGTGTACCCCGGTTCAATCTCACCTTTATTCCCGACACCGAAGCACTGAGAACTATTCTGCATCTCATTTTCCAGCCAGTTATGAATCCACTTTTGTAGAGGCCTTATCTGGAAGATCTTTGCTTGCTTTTGGAAAAAGTCGTGCGAGGCAATGTCAAAAGCCTGATTTAAATCCAGATACGTGAAAATACTCGGTGTTCTCCACATCTGTAAGTCCCGTTATCCTGTTGTAGGAGGTAAATATAAGTTCTTTTTGACACACCTTGGCCTCTGCTGAAAGAAACGCAAAAGTTGGCACTAACAGGCCTGTGCTCTGATTTGAAACACTCGGTTGCACTTTTGGGTGTTTTCCAAAGTAAAACTTTCCATAAAGGTAACTTGTACCCTCAACCAGTTCAAGCAGGTGACTCACATGTTACTTCAGGACCTCTTTTGATGATTTCACAGGTATCAAATGTAACTTCTCAGGCTCTCTCAGATCTTACAGAGGGAATTTTTTAGAGTATTTTGCGGTCACATCCTGTGAAGCAGGAACGCTCAGTGTTGTTGTCAAGCTACTATAGGTTGCTCAGTCCGTGGAGTTCTGTGCAGTTCTTGGAGACTGTAGTACTGCAAAACACGCAGGGTGTTGTGGCTGAAATGTCAGAGCAAGGTGAAGGAAAGTGCATTGAATAAAAGCGAAGGACTCTGTTGGGTGTTCCTCCTGAAGGCTCCTCTGTTTCTGCACTCAGCCAGAAGTATCTTCCTGTTGTTTCTGCCTCACGCAATTTTACATGCAAGGGAAACTGGAAGGGGTCCTGTGGTGTACATGAGTAAACGGCTTCTGCTTGCAGAAGTCTTGGTGTCCGCCAGAGAGGAAATGATTTGTAGGTTAAAGCTGAATAGCAAAGCTGCAAACCCGTGCAGCCGAGAATTCAAATTCTCTGCAAAGAGGAAAAAGCACTCAAAAGAAATGAATCGTGGATCTCAGGGGAGCAGGAAATAGCAGCGAAGTGCCAGGAGGTCAGTGCAAAGAGCACCCACCTCTGCTGGGCTTGCAAACCTGGTGAGATGTGAGAGATCCCATCTGCTCTCACACGGGGAGAAGATCCAAAAGGGGGAGGATGGAAAATCCACTACAGTGAGTACCGTGAGAGACAAGACTAGCAGGGGAATTTCCTCTCCCCTTGAGAAATCTCCCTGCTTTTGTCTGTCATATATCAACATAATGCTTGGACTTGATGATCTTAAAGGTCTCTTCCAACCAAAATGGTCCTAGGATCCTATATCCATGTGTTTTAGTTTTACTCGGCAGACTTAAGGCTTGGTTTAATGCAAGCAGCCGCATCCCATTTTAAAATAAGTATTAAAATATTGTCATAGTTCACGTCAAAACTGTCTCAAGTTCAGAGTAATGCTGAAGGTTACGGGACTGTGATAGTTGAGCTAAATATCTTCTGTATGATAGATGCCATCTGAAAGACTTTGGATACCGCAGTTGTACAAAAAATGTTAAAAGCAACGACTGCAACAAACCCGACTTCGGCACTGATAGAATAGCAAAGGGTTTTTAAAGAGAGGCACCGCTTGTGTTCCACGCAGGCAAAAGCTTTTCCGAACTTGCTGCCTCAGTCACCGACTTGGAATATCAAAGTGGCATGGTCTGAAGGATGGAGGAACAGCTTGTAAGCCTCATTTGGAAAGTTGTGGTTTTAGGAACATAAACAGCATCTGAAATCGCAACCTGACTTCAAACAGTGTTTTGTAAAACCAAAGCCAAAGGCGGAGAAGATTTTGTTACTGGTTGTGTACACTTCATTGCTGATTTGCTGTAAACATAACAGTATGTTCTCCTCTTTAATGCCGAAAGGCTTCTTTTCTTGGGTTTAATTTTGATTTTCATTTACATTACTTAGCGATTATCCCTCGGCGCACGTCGGCATTTGTGTTTCTCGTGGCTGCGTGCACGTTCAGAATTGCCAGAAAGCTCATTTAATTCCGTTAGTTTCATTTCCTGACGCAATCCCTGTTTAAAAAATGGCCTTTATTTATTCCCTCTTTGTGGCCCCTGCTTATATACAGTCTTCCTGAGAAGTCGGGCTGATGAAACGAAACCACGCTAGATTCAAACTTCTTGCATTTTAACTTCCTGCAGTCAGGAGCTAAACAGTTCCCATATTCTGCAGTCAGTAGACGAGTCATGTTTAAAGTCGGCGTGCGCTTTAAATAAATCGCTCTAATTTGGATGGAATTAGTAATAGATTAATGTTTGCCAGCGCGCGGTGAATTGCAGGGAGGCGTAACAAAATTTATAGGATGCTGTGATTGTGCTTATTAGTTTTCATTTCTTGTTTTATGACCGTATTTTCAGTTGACTTGGCAAAGAAATTGGAAGCCTCCGGAAGGAATTCCGATGGGATTGCGCGCGCCGGGCCTGAAGGCTGGGACAGATGCGGGTTACGGTGACTGCTGCTGGTGCGGTTCTGCTTTGGAGCGCTCGGACTGTGCCGCCTGCGTGATTTTGGTTTTGATGAGGGAAATGAATGGCTAAAAGGTACTTGGCATTTAAAGAAATTAGATGTCAGACTGTGAAGAGGAATAATATATAAGGCAGGTTAGGTGGAGGCGGAGAAAGATGAGGAGCAAAAAGCTTTGATGTGTTCTGAGAAGCGTTCAACACGTTAATAGATGTTTTCTGTCCTTGACCTGTATTTAGTCTATATTTACCGTACCACGGCAGAAGTGGAATGAAGTAGAATGTGAAACGGGCTCAAAGGCTTCGAATCTTTATTTTATATCATCTCTGCATTACCCTAAGCTCCAAGTGGAGCTTCTGGGCCCAATAAAAGTCTCTTTGCCACCAGAAGGGCTGTATATGGCTTCTAGTTATAGGGGAAAATACAAATAACCAGGGTGAGGAGCATCAGCTGCAGGTGTAGGATGTGGTCATCGTATCACAATGGTTGGCTTAATGTTTGGGGGGTGTTTTCTTGTTTAGGTGAAGAGTGAAATGGCAGGATTAGCTTTAGCTTGACCTCCATTACGACCACCGAAGGCATTTTTTCCACCTTTAGTATTTGTGAGTAGGGCCGTGAAGATGGACAGGAATAGCCTTAATTTGTAATCGATCCCAGCCTCGTGCCTAAGGGAAAACAGCAGGTTTTGTCAGTCTCGCGCCAGAGAGGGGGAACAAGAGTGTGGACGTGGTCTTAATTGGTTGCTTAGATCTCATATTAAAAATATGGAGATGCAAATAGAACATTACACCCAGCTCTTGAAAAACGGGGAGTAAACGAATCTTCATTAAGAGTTCGTAAGACTGGCTTTTGTGTCCTGTCAGTGAATTCCCAAATGTCCCGCTACCTCCTCGAGCGTTACAGTGGTAGGTCCAAGGTAAGACCCAAATATTTGAAATCTTCAGATACGGGAATGGTTCCGCATCCTGTAAAAACAAACGCTTGCCAAAAATACGCCGTGTTTTTCTTAGTTGCTGTTTCATCCGTGAAGACCTTTCCTCAGATGCAGCACATTTTGCTTTGGAAGTGAAATGTCTGCATTCCTGTTGTGATTAAAGTCCAGTTACAATGTCTTGTTGCAGGTTTTACCTCTCGAGAGGTTTTTATTCTGCATAAGAGTGCGATTTCTGAATATTTACAGTAAGAGGATAACGTGCCCAGGGTTCCTTTGGTGTATTTGTACCGCCCTGGGTTCTCTAGCTGTGTTGTGTTCAGGGGCTTTGACTCTCAAGGAGTGGTCATTAAAAAAAACAAACGACCTGAAATTATTCACTACTGAGTTTTAAAATTACGCCCATCATTTTGCAGTATATAGGTACGGTCTGAATTTTTCCCCAGTACCAAAATCTGTTTAGAAGCAGTTAGCTTCAAACCCCTCGGGGATAAGTAGAGATGTTTGGCTTCTTTCCTTCTTTTTTTTTATTTTTTATAGTGTGAATCTCGTGATCAAAATACATCCAGGGCTTTTTTTTTTTTCCTTTCCATGAAAGGCCAGTATCGGATGTAAGCGGGGGGGCTCCCGCCCGGGGCCGCGCTGGCCGCTGCGGGCAGCGCGTCAGGAAGGGCCGTCACGCCTCCTTCACGGCTGTTTGATGAGGCAGGAAAAAAACCAAATTGTTTCCTCTCCAGCAAAGCGTTTAATCGCGGAATGAAAATGGGAGGAGGGTTCTTTATCAGAGCGGGGTTTATGACTTCCTTTAGAAAACAGGCGTGGGCTCAGGCCGTGTTTCTCGGTGGATTTCTGTCGTCACAAATCATTCAGCGCCCATCAGTGTCCATTTGACGTTAGAATACAGAATCAAAAACATTTCTGCATGGCAAAGTAAGCAAGCCAGCATCTCCATTTCACTGTAGGAAGAAAATGAGGGTTGCTTTTGCTTGGGGCAGGATCTGTTCCTCAGGAGGGAGGATCTCCTTTGGTTTTTTGAAGTCTGCTAGAGACAAAGTTCATGCCAAGCTCCTGTCCTCAATCCTCGTCCTCCTTTGCAATGATCTGGGGCGATGCTTGGGTCGAAAAAGAGTTGATTCAGGGTGATAAAGCAGCAAGAAGTTTTGTAGAACTGAAAAGTGGAGGACAATGATGTCCAGGCTTAACCCCTTGAAGTGGCTTCCCAGAGGTTGAGGTGAGGACCTGAGGTGGGAGTGGGAGATGCTGTGGTGGGAGCCGGGAGCTCCTCTGAGCCCCGCTCGCTCCTCCACCTGCCCCCACAGGGGCTGATGTTGTCTGTGTCCCCTTGGGCACCTCACTTCAACTCGTCTTGGTCTCGAGCAAGAGTTTCATGTGCAGCTGAGACCAGCAAAGATGGTCTTTTTGAAAAGTCTGTAGTTCTCCCACCTCCTGTGAATCAGTCGTGGTGTCTCTTGTAGCCTTCCGGTACCTTCAGCTCTCTTGTCACCTGCAAAGCAAGTTGGATGCTCCTTTTTTGAGGACAAAAGTAGCTGAAAAAAAAAGACATCAAGGCGATGGAGCATGTCGAGAAAAGGGCAACGAAGCCGGTGAAGGGTCTAGAGCACAAGTCTTTCAGGTAAATCACAGCAAGACAAGGATAAAAGACCACAATATAGACCAGGGAAACCCCGTGTTCCCTTTGGAGCCCCACGGCGGTGCAGCCTTGGTGGGGCCAGCTCCTTGGCAGAGGGGCTCCGTCCTTCTGAATGCTTCGTACGACTGGCTCTCAGAGAACTGGAAGGTTACTGGGGTTTAGGTCCAGCTGGCCACAGTTGGGCTTGCGTGTAGGTGTTACTCTGAACGTTCTCACGTGTTTTCTCTTTCTGGCAAAGTTCCTGATACAGCGAAATCACGCACAGAGTTCTGCAGTTTGGATTATCTCACAAAGTGCCGTTCTGTATACGACTCTTGATACAGTTTAGAGTTTTCCCTGAAATACTGAGTTTTGTTGTCTCTTTACGGGCACGGCAAGCAGACCTCGAGCTGTGTCTTACACCTGCTGGTGGTCCTTAAAAAATCCAGGAGAGTCAGGAAAAGGATGTTCATTATATACAGAAATTCCTTGTTGGGAATAACAAGATGATGTCTCGTCTGTCATAAATTTATGAATTGCTTGAAGAAGGAAGAGAATTTGATACAAGTGAAAACATGGGGGAAAAAAAACAGGAGAGAAAGCAAAATTCTGAAGGATAGTTGTATAAATGGATTTACTAATGTTATTATTTCATGCTTAACTACTCTGCAAGCAGTTACTGCTCTATTTTTTGACTCTGACTCCTTGACGGATCACAGCTTCTTAATCCTGATCCCAGTTGAATCCCTCTGTTCCAAAGCAGGAGGAAGGATCTCACGTCCTAAAGCTCCAGTGTCGGGAACTGGAGCATTAGGTAAAAGTAAGATAAATGTTTGGCAGTCTTGATTATCTTTCCGGAATCAGTTAAATAGCGATTTATGTGAAAAAATTATTATTTATTGAGTAAACAGTTTTATCTGAACCCCCCAAGTCAAAATGAACCGTATCGGTACCTCTGAGGTGTTTTTGTCTTGCACAGTTAAAATACCAAAGGTGTTTAGAGATCTGAACGTCCCAGGCCATGCAGGTTTTTTGGCAAAATAGTGATTTGCAGTTTTTAGTTGTAGTAGGTCTCTGTTGCTGAACCCAAAGATTTATTTACATTTAAAAGCTATAAACTCCCCTTTGAAGTCCATATAAAGGTGACTTTCTTTTCTTCTGCAATCATATATATTAACCACTCTGATGCCCCAGGTTCCTCAGCTGTCCCCATAACGGATTCCCATGGCCAGGTCTATCTCGTTCTCCACTTGCTGCATTATCTGTGTCCAAAGTTTTCATTTCATAGAATCACAGAATGTGAGGGGTTGGAAGGGACCTCTGGAGATCATCGAGTCCAACCCCCCTGCCAAGCAGGACCATAGAATCTAGGGCAGGTCACACAGGACCGCATCCAGATGGGTCTTGAAAGCCTCCAGAGAAGGAGACTCCACAACCTCTCTGGGGAGCCCGTTCCAGTGCTCTGGAACCCTCTTAGTCAAGAAGTTCCTCCTCATGTTGAGCTGGAACTTCCTGTGCTCTAGCTTGTATCCATTGCTCCTTGTCCTATTGCAGGGCACAAGTGAGAAGAGGTTGCTCCTTTCTTCATGACACCCAGCCCTCATCTATTTATACACATTAATTAGATCCCCTCTCAGTCTTCTCGTCTCCAGACTAGTGAAACCTGTAGAGTCCATATGAGGTGGGTGCTGGGCTCTCAGAAACATCTGGTTCACCCTCGGGTGCCTTTCCTACTGCTTTCCGATGTGGACGTAGCCTCAACCACCACTCAGAAAACCCCTCATTTGACAGGTACTGTAACTATGGCTTTGTGAGCAGTTAAATATGACCAAGAATGGCCTAAATATGGCCCCTAACCAGCTGTCCAAGTGGTTATGCATCTGAGTTTCATACGCTCCAACGCTGCCTTCACGAGGTGGGTTGTAGCAGCCGTGTGCTCATTATCTCCACAGGAGCAGCCAAGGGAATCAGGCTCGTCCCGGTCATTCAGATAAGAGCAGCAAAGCTGCGGCAGATAACGTTCCCCTTCCGCTTCCCTTTGTGCGGTGTATCCGATGGTATCGTTGGGATGTTATTGCCCAGAGCAGGAGGAAGCCGCAAACAGGCAATAATGTGCCACAGGAGGGAAAAAAGGAGGAAAAAGGAAATCTAAACCGGAGGGGCTGGACGGCATGGAAAATATTTCTCGTAATTAGCTAACCAGTAGAGCATTTCGATTCCTAGTTTTCAGGTGTGGCGTGTTTGACAGGGTTGTTTTTACAAGATCCCATCCACATCCCGAGATGCTGCTGATGCTGGTGATAGAGGAGCAGCACAGACACGTGCTGGTGGTGTTTGTTACCTCGTGCACTGACTGAAGGGGCATTGTTTGAGCCCGGCTCCTTGGGGGTATTTGCGTGTGCTCCAAAACGTTCTGATCAAGGAGCTGCAGTAGGTGATGTCTGCTCCGAAGGAACCCTCGGAAAGAGCAGCTTGGCCGAAGGGCCTTCTGGATGTCCTGCAGGGTTGGGTTTCAGCAGCTGAGCCGTGCCGGCTTTGCTCAGACATGGTTCTGTTGCCCGGGTTACGGCAGAAACAGGAGAAAAACGATTGTGCGAAGCAGAGAAAGGCCTGCTGGAAACGTTCTGCTTTGGTTTTCACTTATTTGCCTTTGCTTTTAGCGTCGTTAGATGCGGACGGATAAATCAGCCGGCTGTCCTTGCCTGTCGATCCAGAACTGCAGTTGCTTTGCCGCCGTTGGGCTGCAGCCTTGCTGGAATCCCGGTCCTCCCGGCTCAGCCCCTGCCCGCAGTGGAGTATCCCAGAGCACTTTTGGTTTTTAAAAAGTGCTGAAATAGACGCTAGAAAGAGGAGACTTGTTTTGCGTGTTGCTCATTGCACCGTGCTGAAAAGCTTGAAGTAATCAAGCTGCTCCCTTATTGGCATTAAAACGAATTTTAGTGTAATTACTCATTAAGGCAGCTGGGTGCTCTGCTCGCAGGGCTGCGTCCAGATCCCTCTGGAGCGGCAGCCGAGGCACTCTGAGGAAGAATGGGGAAAAAAGGAAAGGAAAGAACCTAGTCTTCTAACCAGGCTCCGCTGCTATGGGCAGCAGCCGTTGTTACCAGGGTGGTGTTTGATTGCAGCTTCCAGCGGGTGAGTTCTGGCGCACGCTCCTCGCTTACCTTACCCGCAGGACTGACGAGGCCTTTGTGCTTTCCTTCGGTTCACAGTTTATTTTTCAGCTGCCGCTGGCTTTCTGTTGTGTTGGCCCCATCTACCTACAGCGCTGTCAGGAGGAATATTCCTGGGTTCGAGTCTTGCGCGAGGCTCGTCGTGGGTTTCTGTTCGGGTAGGAAATCTTGGCAGCTCTCCCAGGCTCTTCATCTTGATGCCTGCAGGTTCTCCTGCACTTGAGGAAAAGATGGATCTTTTTCATTATATACGGAGACAAATACATGAGTATGTGGGATGCGTTTTAGATTAAGCAGATGAATTTTTAAAATTCATCAGGGGGATCATTTTCCTTGGAGAAATTTCCGCATTTTCTTTCACTTTAATTACTTTTCAAATGTTTGTATTACACTTTAACAGAGTGATTTTTAAAGGTAGGTGAGATGTACCCTTGGCGTCAAGAGCACGTAATTTGAAGCAGAGCACCCAACAATATTAGAGACACGTAAGAGAAACCAAAGTCTTAATGGAAGGTGATGGCAGGTAACATGGTTTGCATTTTCAAGAGCTTTCCCAGCTCTGAAGACAACTGTTGTACCGGAGAACGGCCACCCGAGGCTGTTCTGTGGAGCGGTGGGCTTTGGAAGTTCATGCAGGGGAAATTCATCTCCTGCAGAGATGCATCATAGAATCATAGGGGTTGGAAGGGACCTTGGATTTGGTGGGACTGGATGATCTTAAAGGTCTTTCCCAACCTAAAGTTTCTCTATTGAAGCAGCAACTGCCTGTTGTGCTGGAAATGAAGGGGTTTAACCTTCTTTTGAAGAAATGGAGGTGCTGCTTATGTTTAAATAAATGTGGGAAGCAATCAAAGAGCTCACCAGAATGGTTCGGAAGATGCTACTTCAGAAGGCGCTTGGCTGATGCAGCTGTAAGACACAAGTTCGCTTTTATAACAGCTTCCCTACAGATTATTCCTCAAACGTTTTCATGGTTTTAAATAATATTATTAATGTAATTAGCTAATAGAAGGGTAGGAAATGAAAGCGCTCTGCAAGGGGAAAATACTCAATTGAAGTGTAAAGTGAAATTGGAAATGAACTGGGAGTCAGTGAAGCAGGAGCTCTGGGAAGGATGTGAAGACTGCGGGCACCAAGGGGGTTTTTGCAGAGTACTGCTCCTCGTTCCCCAGCAGCAGCATGATGGGGAAGGAGTAAAGGTGGGTGCAGCGAGGAAGTCTCCAGTCCAAGGGAGCTATTGAACCTGCTGTGGATGCTCCCTGTCCCATCTCCAGGTCACTGATGAAGATGGGAAGCCCTCTCTGTCCCAGAATCCAGCCCTGGGCAATGTCACCCATCACCTGGGCTGCTGGTTAGTCTTCCCCCCCATTCACCACCGCGCTGGGAGCCTGCTGGGCCAGCCAGCTCTCCACGCACCCCACCATCCACCCATCCAGTCAGACTTGGCTTTCCTCATTCCACCTCTGCATGCCTGGGTGGTGTTGCTGGCCTCCATTTGGTTGGCCATTTTGGTCTCTGGGCTTGCTTCCTTCACACCCCCTGTGCTTAAGCCGGGCCTGGAGTTCCCGGTCCAGCCAAGCTGCCTCCTTGCCACGCCCGTCCGTTTTCCTGCGTGTAGGAAAATGGGTCATTCTGGGGTCGTGAGCGGTTGGTCCCTGAAGGTCAGCGAGCTCTCCTGATCTCAGGTGCCCATAAACCATCCGTGGGATTGCACCTCCTGTCACCACGCTGGAGTTCCTTCTCCTGTAGGTCAGTGTTGCGATTATGCCAAACGTGTTCCTCCAGTCTCCTCAGGATCTTAAATTCTCCCACCTGAGGGTCATTTCAGCTAAGGTTGCCCTTGACTATCAAATCTCTGAACAATACGAATAGCAGAGGTAGGAGAGCACCTCTCCTGCTGGGTCACCCAGAAGGTGTCAAGAACTTGTCCACAACACACTTGGGTGTTCACTGCTTAGAGAAATGGTGATGTTGTAGGTTGGATGAAGGTTATAGCTGTAACTGTAAGTGCTGAGAACTTGAGCTAGAACCTTTTCTACCCCGAGATGCTGCTGTTGCTCCTCGGTGTATTGTACTGGGTGAAGCTGTGGGTGACACATGCTGGAGTGAGTAGTCTGGAGTAAGGAGGTTCTCCTTGGGGACACAGTCCGAGTCCAGAAGAAGAGCTAAAACATGGTGCATTTCTTTGCAAAATCTAATTATGGGGACATAAAAGTAGCTTAGATTTTGTAACTAATGTGAAATTAATGGTGCGGTGTATTGATTGTGGGGGGGAGAATGCTTAATTGTGGGCTGTGTGGAAAGGATAATTAAGATGATGTTCTTGAGGACTTGTCTTCCTGTGTCTGTGTTTTCAGTACCAAAATCTGTATGGTCCTGGCTCTGGGAGTCTTGCAGAGACCTGTAAAGATAGAGGTATTGAAGCAGAAAGCCTTGATTTTAGTGTGAAAGTGAGAAGAAACAGGTGATTGCCATGTAATTAAAGTGGGGGTTGTATTTACACCGCTATTTGCTGGGGGAGTGGGAGTCTCCTGGTCAACAGGATGGGCAGTATCTGAGGGAGGGGAGAAAGAAATGAAGGAGAGCTTCAGGCAAGGTGGAAGATGTGATGGAACAGCTCACCGGCACGTGGGAAGGGAGGGAGGACATTGTCCATGGCTCCGTGGAGCTCGTCTTTGTGGTGTGTACCACAGTGTTTGATGTGAGACCCCAAGATGTCTCCTAGTTCTGCCCACACGCTTTGATACATGGTGCAAATCTGCTCTCCCGCCATTGTCAGTAGTTGCCAAAGTAACAGAAATTAAAAAAAAAAAAGGAGAGTTCTGCCAGTTCAAGACCTATGTGTGAGATGATGCTTTGGTTGACAGGGTTTTTTGGGAAGTTAAAATGGGGTGGTTGATGGCAATAGAGTTCTCAGTGCAGCTAAGACGTTCTCCACGTGGCTGCCTGGAGGTCTGGTTGTTCCAGTAACGTTTCCAGGGGGTTGTGTGCAGTTTTCTCCATGTCTATCGAGACACAAGTCCATGGATTCTGGTGGTATGTTAGGCAGAGATGCTGCAGCTCTCAACAAAAGCCATGCAAGTCCTGAATTTCTTTCTGGGGAATATTTTGAGCCATTTTGGTGAGTTTCTGTAATTGATAAGTGAAAAATGTATTTGGCAGCACAGATTCCCATGTGGAAAACGTCATCAGGTGGCTCTGAGCTTGGTAAATAGTTCAGAACGCAGAAAAACTCAGGGTATCCTCTGCTCTGGGGTTTTGTTCCTAATTGTGCTTCCTGTAATGCTCGGCGGTAATTGGGGTCCAGCTGCTCCGAATATTACCGTTAGATTTACTGGATGGATTGCTTTAATAGGATTTGGAGAGCAGCTATTTGTACGCTGCCGCTTGTGCTGTTCACTTGCCAACCTTTTAATGCAATAATCCCGGCGATTTATCCCGGCTTTAGAGCGGTGATACAGGAAGACGTTCGCGACTTACCACGAAAAAGTTGGTAGCGTCTTCGTGCCATGCGAAGCAAGAGCTGTTCAGGCTTCTCAGGATCTCTGTGAAATGATGCCACGGGTGTCATGAGAGGGAGGAAAAGGAGTTTGCGCGTCTTAAACGGGCTTTGTCGCTTTTTAATGCTGGAGAAGAATATCAATTATTGCTGCCTGGTAATGAAATAAAGCAGAATTTGGGTCTGGATGTGGTTTTGAATAAATAATGCAAGGTGGGGTTTTTCCTTGGTAAACGTTTGCTCTTGCATCTGGTTTACAAAGCCATGAAAACATTGTTTGCCGCTGGTATGTCCTCCGAGGAGGTCATATTTGATCCTCAGTTTCCACCCTTCCCCTTCCCGTGCCACTTCCATTCCAGTGGAGACCTGCTCTGCTTGCTCGACAGTGACGTGTCCTCGAATATCTCCCATTAGTTCCCAGTAGTTACCTCGGCCTGCATGTCAGCCTTCAGTTTAATGGCCTGTTTTGTGTGTGTTCATTTTCTTTTGTTTCCCATCGTGGTTTTGTTTATTTCTTTTGTGTTTTTTTTTTCCTGTTTTCTTTTTTTAAACCGTGGTGATGTTTGCCCTTCATATTCCCCAATGTTTGCACATGACAAGATGTTGCCATCCCAACATTACCTCCCACTTCACTGACCAGTGCCACTAATGACCATCTAGCACCAGCTACAACAGGACCACTGCCTTCAGCCCCGCGGGACGTCGTGGCCACCCTCGTCTCCACGCGCTTCATCAGGCTGACGTGGCGGACGCCCGTATCGGACCCTCAAGGAGACAACCTCACCTATTCAATCTTCTACACCAAGGAAGGTATAAACAGGTAAAGACCTCGATGTGGAAAACGGGCCGTGCTTTCATGACGCTTTTTCACACTCGCTTTGCTTAGAAGGGCTATAAACCATGAGTCTTTGATGCTGAAAGTATCTCCCAGGCTGTGGAGCACGAGGAGTTGTGTTCCCTCCCCTCTAGCATCTTCTGATTAGAAGGGGCGTCTCTTTATTTGCTTCATTGCTGCGTATTACCACTAGAATTGCCATCCACGGTGGGCACGGAACCATCCTCCAGATAAACCCCGTGCTGTTGGCAGCCAACCGTCACTTGGTGCTTTAAAACCCTGCAAATGGAGTCCGAGTCTAGAGAGAACCACGTCACAGGTGTCAGTTAAATGTTGATTCTCTCCGAGTAACCCCTGTAACGAGAGATCTCACACATGTGAGGAGTTCCTGAGTTTCTGACCTATTATCCCAATGGTCTAGTTCAGTCTACCTGTTTTTTCCTCCTGGTGGGATCTACTGCCCAGAGTGACAGTTTGAAATCATTGCGGTAAGTTTGAAGAAGTTGGAGCTAACAGTCATTTTGAGTGATGCTTAATTAACTGCAGATTAGCTTGCTTATCAGATTTATTACTCAAGTGAAAATGATCCGCCTACTTACTGACTAGAGCGTGAGAGTCAAAGTTAAGAAAGTTACTTGAAGAGAACATAGAACAGATGGGGAGCTGCCATGCTCCCCATTCTGTGGATAGACATCTTCATGGAATCACCATGGAATGGTTTGGGTTGGAAAGGACCATTAAAGTCCATCTAGTTCCAACCCCCTTGCAGGGAGCAGGGACATCTGCAGCTAGAGCAGGTTGCTCAGAGCCCCGGCCAACCTCCCCTGCAATGGTGCCAGGGATGGGGCTTCTACTGCCCCTCTGGGCAACCTGGGCCAGGCTCTCACCACCCTCAGCATCAACAATTAATTTTGTCCAGGCTCACGATGATTAACCGCTGGGTTTTTAGACAGCAATTTGCTGGAGATGGCTTCATGCCTCTCCCTGTACTGCTTTTGAGGGAACAAAATGTATCTCTTCCACTACATACCAGACTTCAGAAACCTAGAACATAGTCCTCTTGGGCCAAAAGCGTGTGCAGAACAAAGGGTAAGAGGAATCTCATAATTTGGGGTGAATACATGAGGAAATTACAGGACAATCAGCCGAAATGGCTGTTTCCAGCTCTGGCACGCAACCCTCCAGGCTTGAGTTAATGTAGCCCACAGAAAGTTTACACGTGTTCTATGGAAGCAGGTGGTTCCATTGACTTCAGTGAGATCTTTGTTGGCTCCAGCGTCCTTCTGGATCCGGGTTCACAGTGGGCCCTGAAAGCCTTTTATTAGCAAATACTCACTATTGTCTCAGCTTTACTTCTCCTTTGCTTTCTAGACGTTTAGGGGGTTTTTGTTACGCCTCATAAAGACAGTTGGTATCACACGTTTCACAGACTGGTATGAAAATACTGTGAAGTCCTGCTTTGCACCCTGGATTTGGAGAATGAAGACAATAAAATAAAATAAAATAAAATAAAATGAATAAAAACATCGATGAGCGTGTCACACACACCTATGCAGTTAGAAATCAGAAACTTTTGAAGTCAGGCTTGGATGTGCAGCCCTCCTTTCTCCCTCTGCTTAAGCGATCGCTTTGTAGTCTTTGAATTATACATGATGCTACATCTCTGCGGCGGTTTTAAGCGCACACGTACCATGTCCTCATACTATCCTATTTTTGCCTACGTGTACCATTTTCAGTGCATGCATTACCGGATCCTTGTAGTAACCTGAGCCGTGTCTCTTCCTCGCTTGGGTCTGAGCAGTGAAGGATCTGGCTGTTTGATTTATTTACCTTTTTAATTAAAAATGAAGAAACCACCTCTCACGTGGAATGGGTTAGTGAGATGTTCTGACACCCCTAAACCATCTGGAAAGGGCTGTCATAGAATCATCAAGGCTGGAAAAGACGTTCAAGATCATCAAGTCCAACCATCAACCCAACACTACCATGACCACGAGATCACGTCCTTGAGTGAAACATCTCCACGTTTTTTGAAGAGCTGCACCTTCACAGTGTGAATGGCACTTGAACCTTCCTGCGGTGTACGAGCTGTGCAGTTCCGGGGGTACCGGCTGCATCAGCCACCTCTGATTTATGTTCCTTTTATTTTTACCTGCTCAATAAACACGATTTTTCCCTCCTGTAATCCGAGGGTGTTCCTATGAAAGGCTTCTCCAATGCCCCACACCAGCTTTATGCCACCAGCTCCTTCCGGTGGCCTCTGCCTCTACCCCCAGTGAAATTACACGCTGAGTGCTTGGACTTGATGATCCTGAAGGTCTCTTCCAACCAGAACCGCTCTGTGACTGAAGATGGTTTCCCTGCAGAAGGGGTGGAAATTCAGTTGTGCTGGGCAGGCAAAGGCAGGGTTGATTCTGCAAAACTTTATAGACGAGCACCGAGGCAGAAGGACTCTGAGCTTTCAATGTTTGGCCAAAAATAAAAGCAATAGCTGGCATGTTGGTGGTGCCTGGTGGGAAATGACACACGTGAGGTCCTGTTAAACCCACGGTTCAACGCGGTGTGCTTCAGACAGGGAAAATGGGCTTTAATTGTGTGTAGTGGCACTGTCAGAGCGTCTCTGGAGCTCACTGCCGGGCTCTCCGGCTGGCACAGGCGATACTCCCATCTCACAATGCCCCAGAGGTGGTTTTTCAGATGAGAAGTGTAACTTCAAACTTCCCCTTTCCAGATCACCATGTGTTCCTGCTTTGGAGCTGTCGGCTTTTCCCCCGGAGTACTCGATAGCTATTTCAAAGCTCTTTAATTGGGGATTAAAGCGGGATGAGTTAGAACAGTCCTAATGTCCTGCAGGGTAATATTCCTACAGCCCATCTGTTTCGTTACCTATTAAGCCTACCTAAACACATCAGCGCGCGGAAAAGGTGCTCAGGGCTCCCCGCGAGAGCGCAGAAACCAGAGATTCATGGAGCACTTAATTAGATGAATCCCAACATATTTTTAACATACTGTTGCGAGGGAAGGCACGGCGCCGAGTTATCACGGAACGCTGCAGTACTTCGACGTGCCTGTTTGGTTTTTGATGAATGCTGTCTTTCCATTAAAATAATTCTGATTTTGTTTTTTTCCTGTAATTTTAAGTAATAACCTAGGAGCACTGATTATTATCATTTTTTCCCTAGATAAAATCAGCGAGCGCGTTTACAGTGGAGGCAGAAAATGCATTTTGCATGTCAGTGGGAGAGGGATGTTGGTGCACAGCTGGGGATCAGCTGGCGCTTCTTCGGGCTTTGCAGAGACCGTCGTCGTATCTCAGACGCGTCTTAAAGGAAATTAGCCTTTGGAAAAGGTTTTCAAGCAAACATTGAACGCTCGCTGTAACGAGGGGAGTTAGCGAGGGAACATATTTACCTTGTTCCCTGTTCCCCGCCCCCCTCGCAGTTTCATTCTGTGGTGGGTTCTTGAGCACATCTCTCGCTCCTTTCTCAAAAAAATAGTTTTTAAGCATTAAGAGAAGAAAAATCTTTAATTCAAGTATGCTGTAATGATGCTGCTCATTTCACGAAACTGCTTGTGCGGTGCCATTTTAGCTCAACTTTCATGAGGGAGAATCCTCTAGCAAATGTGTTTCGGCAGCTCCTCGGTCACAGTACGCGCATTGCTTCCCTCTGGACAGATACAGAGCAACAGCACAGAAATCAGCAGGGATTTCCACAGGTTTGCAGCCAAGTTAGGCTAAATCAACTGCACCAGCTGATTTAAAAAGAACTAAATTAGAAATGGGGATTTGGGCATCATATTTCCATGTATAAACTAAAGCAGAATGGCTGGAAGGTAGGAAGGGGGAGACGGGAATATTTTGCCTGGGCTTCTGCATTAGAAATGATTTAATAGCAGCTAATCACCGGGATGAGAATCGCCTGCCCTCTGCTGTAGAGCTGAACCGAGTCTGGCAGACAAAAGGGAAGGGGTGCTATTCAAAGCAGCTGCACCTTCCCTTCGTTTTGCCAGCAGGAAAGTTTTTTGATTCCTTCTTTTGTAATCCCATGATAATTTGTATTTCCAGGGAGCTCCTTCTCGGGGCAGGACAGGCTGTAGCTGTCCTTACCCAAAGGGAGCTCTCTGGAACTTCACCACAGCCGCGTGGCGGAAATAAAGGCTGTAGTTGGTTGCTGATCAATCTTTAACTCTTCCCATCAACCCTGAGCTTGGTAAGAGCAGATCGAGGCTCCTGATCCGGGCGGACGCTGCCTGGCGCGTGGGAAGGGCCGATGTCTCTGAACAACCGAAGTGTTAGGGAGGAACTAAGTAACGTTTGGAGGTAGAAGAATACATGAAAGAAATACATCTTGGAAAAACAGGCAGAAAGCAGTATTAAGAAAGTATTAATAAAAACGCCTTAAATCTCGCCAGACTCTGCGTGCGCTGCTGAAATATTTTTTCCTCTCGGAGGAGGAGTGGGATAAACTGTGAATTACCACGCACCGGTACAGGAATAACAAAGGAACTACTTGGAATTTGGCAATGGCGTGTGTAAGCTATTCCTTTACTTAGCACCTATTTAAAGAGAAGTTGCAGAATCAGAAGCTGTTTGTCTGAAACCAGCAGTTCTGGCATATTCTTGGTTTTATTGCGTGGTCAGCGCAGTGCAAATAACAAGGGCATTGACACGTTAGATACATTCAGACGGGATATATTGTAGTAGCAACTTATCCTTTACCCCTCAAACCCCGCCTTGCTAACCAGGGATCGTGTCTGTGCCCAAACCCTCTGTTTCCCGAAGGGAACGCGTGGAAAATACGAGTCGTCCCGGAGAGACGCAAGTGACGATCCAGAACCTGATGCCAGAAACAGTTTATGTCTTTCGAGTGGTGGCTCAGAACAGGCACGGCCCCGGAGAGAGCTCGGTGCCGCTGAAGGTGGCAACTCAGCCGGAGGGTAAGCTCGAAAGATGAAGTCTTCTTGACTTTGTGGTTGGTGTCTCTTTTTCTTGTTACGCTCCCCATTCATGACCTTCCCCAGAATGAGCTGATAGTCTTAGAAGTCGGCGCTTGCAGACTGTAGTTTCAAAATGATTTGCCCAGTTGATGTGCTCCTGTGGTTTATTCTCACCGTGAAGAAGAACCGATAAGACCTTCCTTGTTCAGTGCTCTAAAGTTTCTGTTGCAAGAGGAAGACACTTAAATTGTCGTTACCTGAAAGAGAAAAATGGATAAGTTGAAGAAAATGCCAAGCCTTCGTTTGTTAGGATCATTCAGGACAAAAGGCACCTGAGCCAGGGAGAAGTTCCCCACAGGGATGAATTACAGCCCAGAAGTCATTCCGGGGGAACGGAACAAAGCCAACTGCGACCATTTCTCTGGCAACACCCAAACGCATGCCCGAGAAATGTGAAAAAAGCCTCGCCTTTTAACTGGCGTTGATTAATAGTTGATGCTAGAATAATTAGCTAGGGAAAGATGTTTGTGGTTAGGCTTGGTGACTAGCAGAGTTTCATGCTTCCGTTTCAGTTCAGCTCCCTGGTCCGGCACCCAACATCCGAGCGTCTGCCAGCTCACCCACCTCCGTTACGGTGACCTGGGAAACGCCGCTGTCTGGCAACGGCGAGATCCAGAACTACAAGCTCTACTACATGGAGAAGGGGCAGGACACCGAGCAGGTACAGAGCCAGGCTCCTCCTGGCGCCTCCAAAAAGCTGGGGAGGGACTTTCCACAAGGGCTGGTAGTGACAGGATGAGGGCTGATGCCTTCAAACTGGAAGAGGGGAGATTGAGGTTGGAAATCGGGAGGAAATTCTTCACTCTGAGGGTGGTGAGACACTGTATTCCTCAGATAAAATCCCCTTTTTTGCTTCTGCATCCCGCTGTCCAAAGCAGAGTAATGATTTTGACTCGTAGAGCAGTTTGCCAGATCCCTTTTCCTGCAGCAGGGGCTACAGAAAGGTGTCATCCCTGCATTCGGCTTCGCCCGCTGCCGTCCTGGAGTCCCTCAGGCCTTTCCAACAGTGGCGGCCCTGGTTCCGACCTTGACTGGGATTTATGTTTCCTTACAAACAGGACGTTGATGTGGCAGGACTCTCCTACACCATTACCGGATTAAAGAAATACACAGAGTATAGTTTCCGAGTGGTAGCTTACAATAAACACGGCCCCGGAGTCTCCACCCAAGATGTTGTTGTCCGAACGTTGTCAGATGGTAAGTTGCTTCATTCCAATTTTTTCATTACTATTTTTTTCCCAGGAACTACTTGGTAATTTCCTTTAAGTGAATTTTTAACCAGACTTCTGTGGGTTTTGTTCATCGTTGACTTGTTTTATTAATAACATCGTCCTTGTGTGTGGCCATACATGGTGAAACTTCCCCCGGAGGCCTTCCAGCTTGGGTGGAGGAAAATCACTGTACCTGCAGAAGCGTCTGGTGTTCTGATTGCGGAGCAACGGTGTCCTTCATTTCATGTCTGGAGTTTATTTTGGGGGCTGTTTAATCTACAGAGTATTAAGAGCAGACAGAAAAAACCAAAAAACTATTGAATGCAACAACTCTGTAATATTGTGACATAGGAGGAGACATTTGGTTTTGGAGTGTTTTTATTTTAATTGTGGAAAACGTTCCCTGTCTTTGTTTGGACTCCAGCACAGATGCTATTAAATCAATGACATAGAACAAGGGAAGCAAGGAGTGGTGACACTATAAAAAGGCAAATAAAGAGATAACATGAGCAAATACAGATCTATGAACAACCCGGGAATGATCAGAGTTAACTTTTATTTTTTATAGAGAAGTTTATTGATATATAAGGTGAGATCAAAACTAAGCCTGGCCTGGAATCTTCTCTCCAGGAGTGACCAAAAGCAGAGCAGAGAAGAATATTGTCCCAAATCCTCTTTATTTCCAGAAGTTTGTTCCCGGGGCACTCCCTGACTAGTGGTTTCTGCGTATTTTCTAATCCATGAAACCCTCTCAGCATCCTCTTTAACCCACGTCGGCTTTTCTCATCCACAGCATCAAGTGGACAAAGGCTCCACAACAAACGTTCTGTGGAAACTCACCCTTCTGGTCTGCTTTGAGCCGCCGTTAGCGTCAGTTATTGCCCAAGAGTGAACAATCAGTGTCCCCTGGCCCTCTCTGTCCCACTCCTGGTTTCGCAGCCCTCTGCTGCGTTCTCCTCACTTCCTCGCTTTTCCAGGCTCCCAAATGGAACTCCAGACACAGAAATCATCAACCATTTCTTTTGTGGAAGCTGTTAACGACCTTCAGGGCCCTTTTCTGAACTTTTTTCTCGGTTTCTGTTCTCCTGCATGCTTTTTAAAAAGAGACTGAAGCTGTATCTGAGATGCAAGTGTGTGATGACTAGTATTTGACTGACATTTTTGGGGCAGATGGATCTTGTTGGAAGTGGTCTTAGAGCCATCATTTGGTGGAGGTAGGATCATTTTTCCCATGTGGTTTAACTTTACCTGCCATGACCTTCATCTATCACTTTAATATCCAGGCCCCCAGTGTCCTGAGGTCTTTCTGCAGTTTGTCACCATCAGATCTTGCCTGTACCAGCATTTGTCACCTCGCTGCTCATTGCTCTTTCATCACTTCTGTTGAGCAGCAGGAGTCTGAGCACATACCACCGTGGGACTCCACGGGTCATGTCCCACCACGGACCTTCCTACCTTCTCCTTCTTTTCACCGGTTGGCAAGGGCTTCTCTCCTATCCCCTCGTCACTCCGTTTCTCCAGAGCTCTCCAGCAGGTTTGCAATGTGGGATTTCCCATCAAAAAGTGACAAAGAGATGAAATATGAAGTTCTTTCTGGCCTAACGTAGGTTTTCACATTTAACCTATGGAAATCAATTTTCTAGAGCCGTCTATTGTCATCTTGCTTCTTACAGCCCTGCTGCTTCACTGTGCTCTTCTCCCCCTTCGGTCGCTCACGTCTTCCCAGAGGAAGGATGCCCCTTTTCGTCTCCTGTTTTCCGATTGTGCTGTCTGTAAGCAATCTCTGTGTTCCCTGCAGGGATTTCTTTCTAAGCTTCCTTTAGCTTCTATTTAAGAAGCTTCCGCCTTTTTCTGTAGGTTTTTGCTCCTAATCTGTTACGGTGGATTGTCACAGGGTAGCTCTTCGCCTATTACCATCTGAAGCCAGGTTTATGCTCTGCTCATAAGGATTTCTTCTCTCCTCATGGTCTTCCTGATCCATAGGGAGCGATTGTGTCTCAGGGCTGGAAAGGTAATCTCAGCATCACGTCCTGATCGAGAGCGTTTCTCTTGCCAGCCCGTAATAAATCCCTTTTATGCGTTGGCCTGGTGAAATTCCCAATCTAGTCTGAGCCTAGGCTTCCTGTGATGTCAAGCGAACCACGCGTGTGGTGAGATAGGTGTGTGTGAGTGTATCTACATGCCCGTGTCCTTCCTGCTTAAAAGCAGAAACTATCTCAGCGATGGACTTGACCTCTTCAGTCACACAGACATGTTGGCTCTGAGGTTTTCCTCTTACAGAAAATCAAAACCTGTGGCTAGAATTTTACCCGTGGGTTCCCAGAAATTAAAGATTTGATTTAGGAAAGTACTGAGTGGGATCTCTTTTCTTGGAGTTTATGGGAAGCACCTTTAAATATAAAGCATTTTTTTTATTTAGATACCTGTGATAAGTGAAAACCTGAATAAACACCTGAATAAAAAAGCATTCACAACATGAGATCGTCCTAAGCCAGTCACTGGATGTCATAAAGCGCCTCTGGCAGAGTTTTGTAGTTACTTTTATGTAGCATCTTAAACCAGAATGGTTTGTACTTGTGTAATGAATGCCAGCAGAAATAGGAATACAGGAGATGGAAATCCCGGAGTTGTAATTCCTTTTGATGTTTCTAGTCCCCAGCGCTCCGCCACAGAATCTAACGCTGGAGGTCCGGAATTCCAAGGTAAGATGTGCAGAATTTTCTCATCATAATGGGGTAAATAAAAGTCTGGGTCTCAGACTGACCAAATTTCGTGCTGCTTTGGGTCTTTTTTTCCTACCGAGCTGCTTTTCAGCTATTTGCATATGAGTTGCCTGGTGGGAATGTCTGGGTGGAAGCATCAGAGACTCAGTCCAGTTGTGGGTTGTACAGAGTGCGGTGAAGACGGTTCCGATGCACCAGAGCTTATAAAGCCTTTTCTAAAAGCTTTTTTCCAAACACCTTCTTCTACTGCCTGTATGATTAAAAAAAAAATAACTTCATGCACATAAACTACAGCTCAGATAACTTGTACCCTTTAGAGGAAATACCAGTTCTTAAAGACAGATCCTAAGTTAACCATATCTTAAGATAACCTGAAGAAAGTGAAAGGGAAACCCAGGGGGCTGTTTGTGAAGCTGGAATCCGAAGGTCTAACAGGTTGGAAGCACTTTGAGGTGAACTTCCATAGGCACATGCATGACCTGGGCTGCTGCTGAGTCTGAGGCTTTATACAGAATCACAGAATTATTGAGGCTGGACTAGACCTCCAGGATGATCAAGTCCAGCCTATGGCCCGACACCATGACATCAGTTAGACGTTTGACAAGGTTTACTCTGAAAATGCGGTATTTTCAGAATGCACGTTTCTCTGTCTTGTGTCCCATGAACTATCAGCGCTAGAGTAGTTTCCGGGGCTGCGTGGGAGGCGATGGCTTTGTAACACCCTTGTACCTTCCACAGAGCATCATGCTGCACTGGCAGCCTCCTCCTGCAGGGACCCACAGCGGGCAAATCACCGGCTACAAAATCCGCTACCGGAAAGTGTCGCGCAAGAGCGACGTCACAGAGAGCATCGGCGGGACCCAGCTCTTCCAGCTCATCGAAGGTGAGCTGCGGTGTGCAAGCGTTTAGTATCAGAAGGGGGGGTTTTAGGTGCTTTTGGTGGGCTGAGGTTTGCAGACCTGTTTATGTGGGGTTCTTGCCTTGGAAGAAAAAAGGAATACGCTTAGAATGAGTGTTTGTGGCTTCTGATGTGTAGCGGGGGCTGGCGAGCGGCGGCTGAAGTCTAGCGACCCGTTTTCTAGCCCTAATTTTGCCACTGATTTGTGAAGTGGACTGGACGAGCCCTTTTAAACCTTTGGAAGACACAGGGGAAGACGATCCTGAGCTCGCCGCATCTGCCACGTGCCAGAAATCAACGTTCAGAGAAGGATGCTGAAGAAATGGGCTCTGGCTGGCGCTGGGCACGTGCGCGGGGGTAACGTGGGTGTGCCGTGGCGGGCAGCGCTCGCCAGCGAGCCCGGCTCAGGGTCCTGGGAACGTCTTGCCTCAGGCATCTGTGCAAACCCTGCCACCAGGTTTCACTGACATCGACCTTTTTCCCCCTTTCTGGCATGAATATAGTGCCTCCTCTAGTTTGTACACTTCAGTCCAATCCAGTACGTTACTATAAGTTATATACTGTTACTAGCACTTGAATTTTGTTGAGCAGAAATGAAGGGAACGTGAGAACAGGAGCAAAACGACCCTTTGTTCATTTTTTTAAAATCTCTGGAAATGAACAGTTGGTCAAAGGGGAAGAAATTGTGCCTCTCGAAAAGCACGTATTCCTTTTCTCAAGATGGTTTGATTTGTTCTCAGAAACTCAGGGAGTTTTCCGTTTTCTCACAGAGTAGGAGTTGATATGTGCCTGTAACTATGTTTTTGCCGGCTGAGGAAGTCCCATCTCTCAGATGTCGAGGGCGTTTCCATACTGCTTTGATTATTGACGACTCTTACAGGCAGCAAATGCACGGGTTGGTCGCTCGCTGCCTATACTCCGCACCATGGTTTAATTATGGCTGGGGATGGTTCTGTACCTTAATTAACAACAACCAGGGCTTCCTTCTGCAGCGTCACAGCCCTGGGTGTCTGCGGTCACCGTTTAGCTGTCACACCCTAATTGGGGTCGGGTTCCTCACCGAGCGCCGCGCGGTTGCCATTCCTGACCTCCCGTGGTGCTCAGGTCGGGTGAAAGGCTTTTCACCGTCAGCTTATACCTGTATTTTAATTGGGAGCTGTGATTCCAGTGCTCGCAGCTGGAATTCTGGTGTCAGCATCTTGGATGCTCTTTGTCTCTTAGGTCTGGAACGAGGCACAGAATACAGCTTCCGAGTGGCCGCCTTGACCGTTAACGGCACCGGACCAGCCACCGACTGGGTGTCAGCAGAGACGTTCGAGAGCGATCTCGACGGTAAGATCAGACGCGTGACCCTGTCTGTGACATCAGAAACACCCACATGCCTGTGCGGGTTGATTGCCTTCCTTGAAGGCAAACCTGGTTTTTGTTTTCACTGTATCCTAGTTATACAATGCACTTTATTTATGATTCAGTGAAATTAATTTCTAATTTAACCCAAAATTCTGGCCAAGTCAATTAGACGTTTTGATATGGAGCCCTGCTTCTACACTTTCTGCTAGTCTCCATTGGCACTATGTTTTCTCTGTGAAGAAATAGCCAGCGATGAATGACAACGTCGGTGTTTCGATATTTAAATAAGAATACCTTATAAGGTTTGTATAATAGTGGCTCAATTTTTCGATATTAATAAAATTCACCTTGTTAATTATTGCACGCTGTGAAACAGAGGCAGGAGAACCGTCAGGGAGATGGATTCTATTTTCAGTACCCATAGAC
Organism: Eurystomus gularis; assembly: GCA_013400335.1. Classification (NCBI taxonomy): domain Eukaryota; kingdom Metazoa; phylum Chordata; class Aves; order Coraciiformes; family Coraciidae; genus Eurystomus; species Eurystomus gularis. The sequence continues at coordinate 213,855 of VZZY01000035.1, forward strand.
CAGTGCAGACCACATCCTCCATCAGAAAGGAATCTCCACCAGAGCCATCTCTGCGTGATACATGATACACAGAGCCCCGAGAACACGGCTTTTCACTGTAGAGCGTAACAATAAGTCCAAAATGTTCTGTCAAGCGTTTTAACCTTTGATCGTTGGTCCAGATGTTGGGTATCTACTAGACTAGAATAATTTGCAAGTGGGAACCGGATTCTTGCGGAATTCAAATGAGCAAATTCCCGAGCATCTGCCGGAATCTGGCCAAGAGCAGCTGAGACTGCAGAAGTGCCCTTTTGGAAAGGCTGCCTGGGGCGGCTCGCTGTGGAGCTGCTGGCTCCGGGCAGCCTGCTCCTGTTGCAGAAAAGCGTTTAATTAGTGCTGGTGCCCACGAGTTACCCCCCGCTTGCTGCAGGCCCGTCTCCCTCTTGCCTTAGTTAAAGGAGCTGGAGGGTCCTTCCAGCTGAGCAGGATCCGGCAGCGGCTTTCACATCTGTGAATAAAGTAGTAAAAACAGTTAAAACAATGTAACGGGATCTTCTTGTAATTCCCTATCCGCGTATGAGGTACTTGTTTCTGTGCCTACTGGGAAGAAGTTGTGTATTTTTTGCTTTCGGCTCATATGGATAGTTTTAATGCCATGCACGTGTATTTACGGCTAATCTTTGATCTTTCATCTTCTCTCCGGTTTAATAGATACGGAAGGCAGAAGCTCGTTTTATTTCATGGCATCATTTCCTTTTATTCCATGGCTGCTTGTAGAATTGAAATAGAAAATCATGGAGTTTATAGCAAACGGGAGCCATTTAGCGTTCGGAGGGCTGCGGAGTTTTGCGGAGTCGGTGCAAGTCCCCCCAGGAGCGCCTGTGTAAGAGGCGTTAAACACTTCTGCAGAGTTTATCCCCAACGTGCTCGCTTGTGTGCGTCAGAAATGTCATCCCTCATACTGCAACTCTGTAGCTTTTCTGTGTTTCGTAGTGGTGAACTTTAACTGATCGCCCGTGCCGGCTGGAGACCAGAGAGTCCCTGGGCGAGCAGGGCAGTGGCATATTACGATCCAAACAATGCTGTTGTGGTGCTTTATTAAATGTTTTTAGATAAATGCAGCATGTTTCATTAAAATGAAATCCCTGCAGGAAGCTGATTTTATTTTAGAGTGGGAAGCTCGGCTTATTATTGCACAGAATTATTTATAATCTGTCAACAGACGGCAGGCTCTAGTGGCCTGACAAAAGGACTTAGTTAATTTTTGAGCAGTTAAAACAAAGGTATGGACACTAATAGGTGATTTTAAATTCTAATCAACGGTGGGGGGGGGGGAAACCTTTTAGTAAATATATTAGGGGATTGCAGCGATGAATTGTGGAAGTCCTGTTATTGAGGATCCACGTTCCTTCTCTCCCTTGGGTTGGGAAGAGCTCGCAGTTGCTTGTGGGGCAGGGGTTGGACATTTGCTATGGACTCAATGAGTGCTTTTGGATCTTGTGGTCTACTTGTGTAGCCCCTGTGTGGACTTTGTGAATTATGTTAAGGAGATCCAAGGATTTAAACAGCGACAAGTGTAGGACAAATGGGAAGAACCTTTGCAGCACGTGCAGTGTCCAGTTTACTGACGTTTCTTAGAGCTTTGGGATATTCACATAGTAAATAGTGGGAATATTTAATTGTACGATAAGCTCAGGAACCTTTCTCTCATCATCATCAGTGTGTTTTCAATAGAATCGTTTTACAGCCCCCAAGGAAGTACTATGATGGAACTAAAAGCGTTGTGGAGGGGAAGGGCGTGATAAATTTAACGCATATTTTGAAAAATTACAAATGAGGAAGAACAGCACAAACATCAAAAAAAGTCCGCCTCGAAGCAGATCTGATTCAGTACAACCGTCCATGATTTTAAAGATCTATTAAAGGGTCTATTAAAATGTATGAGCATAGAAAACGATATTAATTTCTCTCCTGCACAGCGAAGCTCTCTCCTTTGGAGCGTGCCCGTTGCAGTACGGAGGCAACCTAGAACTGCTCATTCTCACCTCAGCTAGCTCACAGCTCTTCACGTAATTACCTTCATTTAAGAGAAATCCGTCAAACCCATCATTTCCTTTTTTCTTTCACAGAAACTCGTGTTCCCGAAGTTCCGAGCTCCTTGCACGTCCGCCCGCTTGTCACCAGCATCGTGGTCAGCTGGACTCCACCTGAGAACCAGAACATCGTGGTGAGAGGCTACGCTATCGGCTATGGCGTCGGCAGTCCCCACGCGCAGACCATCAAGGTGGACTATAAGCAGAGGTACTACACCATTGAAAACCTAGGTAAGGAAAGCAAACTCGCATCAGCGCCCGTGTCTCGCCTCTCATTCCTCTTGCTGGTTTCTAGTGATGGTCTTGGAAATAAATAAAACTACACGCGTGGTATTAAGGGGATTCTTTTTCCTTGTTCAGATATTACACCGGGTGCCAAACTCTTGATAAATTTAAATTAAACTCAATTTTCTGATGACAAAGAGGCAGAGGAATAAAAAAGTCCCAAACCCGGAATCCTAAATTCACTGAGTTTGGAGCATAGCGCATTTTGATTTGCTGCTTTCCCCTCAATGCTTATCACAAAACCTTTGATGCTGAGCAGCATTCCCTTATCCTCCTTCTGGGGCTGCAGAGCAGGTGGCTTCAGGCAGAAAGGGAACGCAAATGTCACCAAATTTAGTCCAGTTATTTCACATAATTCAGTTAAAAACCTAAAATACTGAACCAAGAGAATATGGAGAAGCAGCAAATAGGGTTCAGAACAGCCTGCCCTAAAAAGACTGTTTTTTTTCCCCTTTAGACCCCAGCTCCCACTACGTCATCACTCTGAAAGCCTTCAACAACGTTGGTGAAGGAATCCCGCTGTACGAGAGCGCGGTGACCAGGCCCCACTCAGGTAACGTCCCTCCAGGGGCTGCTCTGACATTCTGGGAGCGGGGAACGTGCGCGGCAGCGGAGAATGCCGTGAGCTGTGGCGCAGAGCCGCGGGTTCCAGCGTCGCCCCGCGCACGCTCCGCTTCCTTCACTGGCTGGTCTCGCAGCGGCCGCCTCGCGCTTCCTCCGTTCAGAAAACCACCTAAAACCCGTGCCGTTGCTGGAGGGCACAACCTACCTCTCAACTACTCGAGAGATGTTCCCGCTCAAAAGGTGCCGTTACGCGGCGGCAGTGCGGGCGTGAAGGCCTGACCCTTCTTTTGGGTTTTATGGGCAAGTCTAGATATTTTTTTGGCCTTTTACACCGAGCTGTTGAACAAGATGCCTGCGCTTTCTTGGTTTAAGTCTCAGCCTGCTGTCACGCTCAACAAATTCTAGGCATGTTATTTTTTTTGTCTTGTAATACGTGAAGGGCAGATCTGGAGCCGAGAAGTGTGTTCGCAGTGAGCCGCTCCTGCCTGTGGCTCGCTGGGCTCCCTCCGAGGCTGGTGACATCGCTTAATTGTTGCGTGTCGATGTCAGCACTTCGGTTCAGCCTTCTGAAGAGCAGGAGTTCTTACAGATTTTATAGAGGACGCTGGAATTGCTGCTTCCGCGGTTATTTTAAATTCGCATGGCACACTAATACAATTTAGACATATATATATATATCTTAGCATATATATGTTGTCTTACTGTCTTAAAGGAGCACGATGCAAGAGAAATTTTATTAGCCAGTCTTATGTCACCTATTAACTCTGGCTTTTCTCTCTTTCTCTCCATTTCTCACCTCTCATCTCATCGTACTACCCTGCATTTCCCCTTTTTTGTTTTTGTTTACATTAAAATGCCACCTTCTCCCTTTTTAATTATAATACACGACTTTTTACCCATCGATTCCCTAGACACTTCCGAGGTTGATTTGTTTGTTATTAATGCTCCATACACTCCAGTGCCAGATCCGTCTCCCATGATGCCACCGGTGGGAGTTCAGGCTTCCATCCTGAGCCATGACACCATACGGATCACTTGGGCAGACAACTCTCTGCCGAAGAACCAGAAGATCACGGATGCTCGCTACTACACAGTTCGCTGGAAAACCAATATTCCTGCAAATACAAAGTACAAGGTACTGGAGCTTCAACGGCACTAACCCAGCTGCGTTATTTCAATGAGAAGAAGTTTCATGGTCAAGTGAGGGTTGGGTGAAAGCTGAGAGCGCTTAGGAAACCATGTCGAGGTGTGCCCAGGTTTATTTGAGATGCCTGGGCTGCGTTCACATCTGTATGGCTCAAAGACTCAAAGGGGGCCTACAAGAAATCTGGAGAGGGACCTTTAACAAGGGTGTGTGGTGTATGAGGGGTGATGGCTTCAAACTGGAAGAGGGGAGATTTAGGTTAGAAATTAGGAAGAAGTTCTTCACTCTGAGGGTGGTGGAACACTGGCCCAGGTTGCCCAAGGAAATTCTGGTTGCCCCATCACTGGATGTGTTCAGGTTGGACGGGGCCTTGAGCAACCTGGTCTAGTGGGAAGTGTCCCTGCCATGGCAGGGGGCTGGAACTGGATGGTCTTTAAGGTCCCTTCCAACCCAAACCATTCGATGGTTCTATGATTATTCCAGATTTAGTGGAAATAGTTGTTTTTGTGGTCTCCTCGTGTACGCGTGTGGAAGGGTGAGGCAGAGTGTGGGTGTACGGGGGAGAGCTGCCTCGGGAAGGCAGGCAGCCACTTCCAGAATTACCTCCTGCTGTGGAGCCGTGGACACGGTGACAGTTTCATCTGTTCTGCTTCACCCCAACACGATCACTTTGTGTGATGGATGCGGGCTTACCTTCGGAGGAGCATTAATAAGGCACATGTTGCTCATGGCTCCTCTCCAGTTAGCAATCTGAATTTGTGAGGTGAGTCGTGCAGGGAAAATATTTACCCTGATGGTTTTAAGTTTGCTCTTACAACCTTTTCTGTTCCCACGACGCTGATAGCGAACCTTTGGTTCCTTTCCCGTAATAGCCCAGCGTTCCTTGACTTTCAGCCACTGGTCTGATTTGGAGACTCGATTTGGTTTATTGGTTTGGGTTGTTTCAGTCAGTTGGTTGGATTTATTTTTTTTTTTAAATTATTATTATTGTCAGTTATCTGGAGGCCCAAAAGTGCTGACTGCAAATTGCACATTTGAAATGAGACTCCAAGGAGATGGTTGTTAAAATATCCAGTAGTGGAGCTCCCTTTAATGCTCTCACAAAGCAATCTTGTTACAAACCGGATTTTTTTCTTTTATTGAAATGAAAAGAGGTATAGATGTGTGTTCTTCCTCTAAAGGCAAGTTATTTATGAACCCACATTCCTGCATCATGTGCAGAGGGTGTCTCGGGAGCGATTTATATAACGCTGCAGTTTCATTAGTTAAATGCTGAAAAGACCCCAGTAAATTAAATACTCCCACCGCTCTTGGTGTTGGTGGCCAGTGGCCGAGAGGTTTTACTGTGGACCAAAAGTAACACGTCATGATGTTACATAGTTCAAAGTTAGTCATTGCAAACAGCATCTGTCTGAAAGGACCCAAGTTCAAGAACATTTGCTCTAATCATTTTTAACCCCTCATGTTTGGAGAACTCACGTCCTGCTTTTCTTGTTGTTTCGATCGTAAATTCTGTCCTACTCTATGGGACGGCAACTTCGTGTCAGTTCTCTGGTAGCCAAAGGTGCACGGTGTTGTTTCACCCCTCCCTCTCGTCAGTAAACTGGAGGTTTACACAGTTCATTCCCGTTTCCTCCCTTTGCTCCCCGCCGACATTCACAAAGGAGAATTCGTGAGTTAAGAGGTTCTGCTTTAAGGAGCCTTATTTCCTTACGTTTGTCTTGGAGTTGTGTCAGTCTAGAGCAGATGAGCACAGGAACAGATGCGATCCAGTTGCTGAAGCTAAAAGACTCGGCTGCGCTTTGAGCCGTGGCGTGTCACTGATGTGGATCAGAGAGCCCTTTTCAAAGGGCCTTTGTTGGCAGAGCGGGGTTGTCCTCCTCGCAGGCTACCTGTGATTTATCCGGGTGCTCTCAAGCATAAGCTAAAATATTCAATCTTAACTTAGATCTTTTCGGGCTCTATAAAAGGAAAATAAATGGTACCGGGTGATATTTATGAAGTTTATTTCTAGGAGGTGAGCAGGGTTTAGATGTGTTGTGATCTTAACTACAGTAAGTGGTGTTAAAAAACGAAGAAAGCAGAGAAGTCTCACGCTCCGGTTGAGCCTTTCATGTGTCATTTACATTCCACGTGATGCGCAGTGAAAACCAAAAGATACCAAGGTTCAAAGGCGTAGATGAAAAGGACAACTTCAACCTGTAGAAGGGCCTCCAGCTGCCACGTGTGGCTGCAGCTAGGAGCTAGAAAGCACGACGAACAGAACCCGGGCTTAGGAGCTGTTGGGACTTACCGCAGGTGCTTCTCAGGGGGTACGTTGGCTTGAAATACAGGATGCTAGGAGAAGACTTCTCCTGGAGACTTGCCATCAGGTAATTGTCCCGGCCAGAGGCCTTCTCCCCTCCTTTACTAGGGAGGTTGTGCTCAGTCAAGCTCAGTCGCTGAGCTGATGTAAGAACGGTCCTGCCTACGCTGAAACGCTGGGACCGTTCGACCGCGGTCGCAGTTACGTGGAAACTGCACTGAGTTTGTATCAAGTCAAGGCTTAAAGTTAATGGAGGATTTGATCTGAAGTAGTTTTATGGTGCCCTTGTGGTCTGTCCACCCCTGCAGTGGCAAACGGGCAAAACACGTTGTACTAGTTGAAGTATCGCTTGTTAACCCTTTCCTGACCTGTCGCCTGGTCTAAGAACAAAAGCTGTCGCTGTACTTGAGAAATACAGGTTTCCTTTGCAGAATTTGGGCTGTGTCATTCATAGAGCCCTCCAGAAACGGGGCTTTTCCTGGAAGATTACCTGGAAACAGATAATAACCATTTTTACTGCAAAAAAACCCTACATATTAGTAAAGCTTCATTAGCATCAAGTCTCAGCACCGGTACCTTCCGTTGATTGTTGGTTTTTCAAGTATGTTAGAAATTTCCTGACAATTCTAGCAGGAATTTGGGTGGCAGATACAGATTCCAAGGAGGAGTGTTATTGTTAGCTGGGCTTTTTTCCCTCGCCAGACCCAGTAATGAAACGCAGTAAATTAACCCCCCAAGCAGAGGGTGATTTAGCCTGCCGCATAACAAGTGTGCCCTGGACCTGGTGTTGCTTTTTTTTAAAAAAATCTATAATTGACTGCTGTTAAATGCTCTTGCTGATTGCAGAAAGGTGTTCTAGTTTAGGATGAAACAAGTGCACATTAATACTTGATTAATGAATTTGCATGACAGAGCAGAAACGTCACAGAATTAATGACCGTGGTTCTGAAAATGCTGAAATGTTTTAAACACTTCCCTGAGACAAGGGTTTTGAGAGCTGGTGATGGACGGGTGTCAGCGCAGAGGTTACTGGCTCCTTGTTTGTCTTTCAGACTGCGAATGCCACCACCTTGAGCTATCTAGTGACTGGGTTAAAATCAAATACCTTGTACGAATTCTCCGTGATGGTGACGAAAGGTCGAAGATCCAGCACTTGGAGCATGACCGCGCACGGAACAACTTTTGAATCAGGTATTTGTCCGGGTCTTTCCGGAGGGGCCGACACTCCTGACAGGATGGATCAAATCGAGTCTGCCAGAGTTCTGGAGGAGGGAAAGCATGGATTTAAAATGCTTATGCTGATGAATATTTGCTGGTTGGGGGGGAGAGAGGGCGGGGGGGAGCCTTTTCTTTATAGTGCAGTCAGAAATTCTGATTAAAAAACAACAACATACTTGAAAATTCGAAAGGATGATTGCATGCAAAAGAATTTACATCAAATTACAGAGAAGTAATGAATAATGCACCACAGTTCGTGGACAGGAGAGAATAACGAAGCGTTTGCTTGGAACAGCTCGGAAAGAGCACGTTAATAGCAAATACAAAGAAAACAGCAAATAAGTATTAAAATTTGCTATATTTAGGACGGTAATTATTACAGAGTGAGGAAGTGCACGAGGCAAATGAATAAACCAAAGTCCTCGGAGAACTGAAGACCATCCAGATCAGCCCTAAATCCTTGGCGTTCCACGGGAGCTGCCAGTGCAGCCCTCGGTGCTGCAGAAATGACGCTCTCAAGTGCAGAACAGAAAAGGGTTTGTAGCCATCAGGAGGGACTTTGGCCCAGAACCTCCCTCCCTCTCTCTCCCCCCCACCCCATCCCTCATTAGCTCTTTTTATCCCGCGGCGTTAAATGATCTTTGTGCAATTCAATCTGCTGCTTATTATGCTTAGGTTTCTCTTTATATGAACTGTAAGGACAAAAAAGAGCCTATTGAAATGACCCTGTAGTTCTCATGCAAAAATAAAGTAGAGCAGAAAAAATCGAGCCCGCAAGAATGAGTGAGATGATGCAGATATTCTAGAACGAGGCAGAAGAAAAAGCCAACCCAGGATAAAATCAGAAGCCTCCTAAGTTTCTCTGAAGTCCCATAAACCTTTTTGAAATATCGCCTTAGTTTTTGGTTGGAATTCCATGATGTGGAGCCAGCTACTGTTCCAAGAGCCGGGCTCTGGACAGAGGCTCCTTTCCCATTCCAGTTCCTGTGCCCATCCCATGTTCAAACCCTTTCTTTGGTGTTTTTGCTGACACGTATACAATCCTCCAGAACTCTATGCCAAGAGCAGGGCCTGTAAAAGCTGCACAAAGAAAGTCCTTAGAATTTGAAACTCCAACAAAATACAGGAACGAGATCAGGAGGTGTCACTTCATTTAAATAGAAAGTAAATTTCTAGTCGGAGTGGTTGTAAAGAATATTTGCAAATAAGGCCCAAAATTTGGAAACTAAGAAGCAAATATTAAAAAAAAGAAAAAGCAAGCTAAATATATTTTCTCCTAATGGATCTTGTGATTTCTGTCACTCGCCAAATTCCTGAGCGTGTGGCTCATTATTTTTGAAGACTCCTGAGTAGAGCGTTGTACAGGCTAACGCCGAGGAAAAGCACGGGATACCGGGTTGAGTGTTGGTCTCACTCGGGGGCTAGACCTGATACTTTCTTTTATTTTCTCCGAAGCTTACTGTAGGGCCTCGAGTTGTGCTTTACATCTGTATGTTGCCGCTGAGCCCGGTTTTGAGTGTTGGGGATAACAGAGTAATTTCTGAGCTGCTGCTCTCCCTGCTTCCCAACTATTGCTCTGCAGGGGGATAATCAGCAGCCATCTCAGAGGATGGGCAGATTAATTTCTCACAGGTAATACACAGCAAGCTCTTTAAATACAGAAAACAGCGTGAGCACAAAATGTTACTATTACAGTATTAAATATCCAAGGCGGATTTGCTTTGCTCCAAGCTACCCAACTGGGAGTCTCACGGGTTTCATGACGCGGCGTTGCGAGCCGTGCCTGGTTAATGCACCTTCGAGACGTGGGTGCCATTAATCTAAGCCCCAGCTGGAGATTTCAGCTCCCAGCGAGAAGGGGCTCGGATTTCAGGCTTTTGCCGGAGCAGCTCGTGCCATTTCCTGAACTTGGGGCCGGAGGAGGCTGATGGAGAGGGAAGTGCTCTCCCCCTCGCTCTCAGTCTTACTCGAGGGAAAAAGGCTGGGCAATTATGTTCAGCACATATTTCTACATTTCACGTGCTTCCGTGGTGCGGAGTCCCTTCCAAATCCCAAGTAATTCTTACACTACAGTGAATCAGTAATGACGGCTCGTGGTTTCTCATCTCTGGTGAATTTACTTTGCAGATTCAGATTCGAGTGGCTGAATGGCATTACTTGGTCTTGGTCCCACCACAGACCTGAAAATACGGAGATATTTCACATGCCTGTGCATACAGAATGTATTTGTTTCCCAAGTTCATCTAGAACTTCATCGGAAGGCTCTGGGGAGACCTTATGGCAGCCTCCCAGTATCTGAAGGAGGTCTACAAGAAAGCTGGGGAGGGGCTTTTTACAAGGGCTTGTGGCAATAGGACGAGGGGTGATGGCTTCAAACTGGAAGAGGGGAGGTTTAGATGAGAAATGAGGAAGAAGTTCTTCCCTCTGAGGGTGGTGAGACCCTGGCCCACGTTGCCCAGGGGAGTTGTGGATGATCAAAAGCGAAGGTGCTGAGGTTACATGTTTTTATATCTAGTGAAACTGGGTGGCCTGTTTCTGATTGTCTGCTTTTCATTTGTTTGCAGTTCCTACTTCTCCTCCCAAAGACGTGACAGTGGTGAGCAAAGAGGGGAAGCCTCGGACGATAATTGTGAACTGGCAGCCTCCCTCGGAAGCCAACGGCAAAATTACAGGTGCAGTTTGTGTGAGCAATAAAGGCGGATATAAGGTGTCTGGGGAACAGCAGAATATAACCTGCATAGCTACGTGAACGTGTTCCGTGTTCCGTTTAGCGTAGAGCGAGCCACGAGGTCTCTATCTTCTTTGTCAATCTTTTTAGTCGCTCAGTTTAATCATTTGCTTTTGTACCTCGTAAAAATACATTAAGATATAAACTAAGTGCAGCGTGAAACTGGAGTCTGACCAGCGCCGTAACTGAAAGCTTAAACATCTCCATGACCTTTGCCTTCCTCAGCTTGTGCTATTCTAATAGCGTGCCTCCAGAAATACGTCTAGAATGCCTCTGGCCCATTGGTGTTTTATTTAGAAGAATCCATCCCAGCGCTCTTTGTCATCTTCCTGGCGTTTCTGTGGCACGGAACAGACCTCAAGTCGGTTTATTAGTCCCCTGACATCAGCATTAGGAGTAAACTATTACTTGCCTTTGCAACTGCATCACTTTCACGTAGGATAAATCATTTTACAGAAAATAATAATTACTGGTTCCCTTTTTTTGGTTGGATTCTCATTTCTAAAGGCTTTCTGAAATAATTCACCTCAATTTTCTTTTTTTTTACCCCAGGCTTTAAGCTTAAAGCAGATGTTTTTGGCATCCAGTTTGCAGTGTAGGATCGTGCTTTTGTTCTCAGAATTAACGACAGCGCAGAAGCAAACCTGTGGAACCTGGCACCACCTGGCATCTGACGGGGCAGTACCAGGTTCTAGACGGGAGACTAAAACTAATTAGATCCCTCTGAGAAGGCAGAATACTGGAGACTCTTCACCTTTAGTAATTACGGTAGTTTTAAGGAAGCTAGAAAGCCAATCCTGTGTTACTTTATTATCAGCAAGATGTTTCCTGGAGAAACGAGCTTTTATCTTAACCGCAGGTCCCAGGCCTTGGTTGGCAGCACTCAGAGAGGGTCACTTGGACTGGTGTGAAATGTCAGGCACTTTAAATATCCCCGCCTGTTACAGACACTCCTAAAAAGCTAAGCCTGTCATCCTACCAGGCGTGAGAAAGAACGTACAAAGACATCAGCATTTACTTGCACGGTGTACCCACACACGTTCAATTTCCCAGGTAGAAAACCTTGTGAAGAGAGAACCTTCCATTTATTCACAGGCGTTGAATGAAAAGCTCTAGCATTTATTAGGCGTTGTGTAAGCAGCGTTACCAGCTCAAACAGAAAAGAAAGCCTGAGGTGAGGTTTGGCAGGGAGCGCGGCAGCAGCGGGCGCGTGGGCTGAGTGCCCCCGTGTGGGGAGCAGCAGCTCATTGCTCGTTAATTACTCATTAACTCGGCTCGTTCTGTGCATTAAGGAATGCCGTACAAACTAGGCGATGCTGTAATTCCAGGTGCTGGATGGCCTGGCTCCGGAAGATTTATCTCCACTCCATTTACCGTGGGTAGGATGGATGGCTGGGCTGGCTTCCCGGCGCTTGTGCAGCCTTAGAGTTGCTAATTAGGACAGTCACAAGTTAACTCAGTCTTGTGCCGCTACGCTATAGATAATGCTTTTAACTGGCACTATATACATATTTATTTATTTATCTTAGCCAAGTTTCAAGTGTCACTCTTGTGCCACTGTGATTTCTGTGAATTTGGGGTATCGGCGATATTTGTAATTAAAGAAGCAGAAGTCGCTCTGGAGAACGTCTCCCCTTCCTTACGGCGACCCCCCAGCCTGGTTCTTTGGGGACAAGGGAAGCAGCAACTGGTGCACAAAGCAGCTGCTGACCCAGCCCTGTATTGGTGCAAGGATTTATTGTACGCAGCATCTCCGTGTTTCTTGGATTCAAAAGTTATAAAGCTTTTACTTCCTATTGGTTTGTAATTGCAGTATATTTTAGTCACAGGACATAAACTCTTCCCATACTTTTTTTTTTGTTGTTTGTGCAAGATAACTTCAGTTCTCTTCGGATTGTTGTCATCCTTGTTAATAAGCCGGAAAAGAAATAAAATAATTATTAACTACTGAACACATGATCTTTAGCTGCGCATGAGAATGTTGTGCTGTTTTAACTGTTTTCTATCAATATTTGCACCTTGAGGATGTTTGGGTAATAACAGCTTTATGTTATTTTAGTTTATTTGGTCTATGAACAGGTGAAGAGATGGAAATGAGGAATTTCTCCATATTCACTCACAATGGTCAAAAATAATTCTGAGATTTTAAAGGGCTTTTGTTCTCTTAACGTATACTTGTGAGCAGGTTAACATTTAAGATGGGAAGGCTGTCTGGTGTTTGAAAGAACACGCTTTCAGAAAGCCCGTAGTCGCTTAGCTGTGACACGCGGTTTGGTGTGAGCCCTTAGGGCTGTCCCGTCCTTTAGGTCTAAAGTCCTTCTGCTTTCTCCTTTGCCTAGGATACATCATTTACTACAGTACGGACGTGAACGCTGAAATCCACGACTGGGTTATCGAGCCCGTGGTGGGGAACAGGCTGACCCATCAGATCCAAGAACTGACCCTCGACACGCCCTATTATTTCAAAATTCAGGCTCGCAACTCGAAGGGCATGGGGCCCCTGTCTGAGGCGGTGCAGTTCAGAACCCCTAAAGGTAAAGCATCACCGAAACAGCCTCCTCGTTTTCTGAGCGCAAGCTCTAGAAGATACCGGTAGCACGAGGTTTATATTTAAACTGGGGAAGAGAGGAAGGCAGTGGAGTTGGGCTGCCGTGACATTTTCTCGGGGGTTGCTCTTGCGCGTAGTTAATACCTATGCAAATGTTGCTCCGCTGTTTGATCGTGTTGTCTCGGTGGTTAGAAGTGAGAGCTCTAGTTAGGCTGCTTATGCTGTGTGAAACTTTGCTTCTCGCTCCTTCAAGCCTTGTGATCTTTCTCTTGTTTTTTTCCTTCCCTGTGCTTGTCCCGCTAGCTGAATCCTCAGATAAAATGCCTAATGATCAAGGTAAATCCATAGCCACGCGCTCTCTTTTATTCCATCCTTCACACGTGTTGTTTTTCCTGTCCATGTGCTGTTGCATTTCCTAAATGAGACAACTATCTGCTGCTCTGCCCGTAAATGAGCGAGTTCCTGTTGTAGTGGAGGAACTGGAAGGTCCTATCTGTGGTTCGGGTGTCAGGAACATACAGCGATCGCTGTAGTCAGATGTCCCGCGAAGGGCCGGGCGGGTTGTGCCAGAGCTGAATCATTCTCTCAAAAGGGATTTGGGTTGAGTGATGCTCCAGCTCTGACCACTGACGCAAGATCTCAGGACGTAGAGGTGGAAGATCAAAGAGTTCTCTGATTAGCCCAAGCGGTGGTTTGGGAGCTCTGCATCTGCAATTCTTTTCATCAGAAAGGAAAGTATGCCCGCTCTAGGAAGAGATTCTGCTTGTCAGCTCGGTTAGGCTCCCAAAGAGCACAGCATTAGCCACTAAAAGCCTTAAGGCTTTCAAATGCTAGCTGGAAAAATGGTAGCTTTGAGTTTACTACATTGAATTATAAGGTGAGTGTCCCAGAGCTATTTTTGCTTTCTTCCAAATAACCTAGCAGCGCAATAAAAAGAGGAAGGATTAGTCTAAAGGGATGAGTTGAAAAGGACATTGGCACGCAGCTTAGGCATACAATTGAATAGCTCCTAAAGGGCTTGACTTGCTTTTCAACTCGTTACTTAGAAGTAATTTATTAAATATGCTTTTACCTCCTGTGCGCCAAGTGATGCTGATACTCGACAGGTACGGAGCACATTCCTAGCTGGCCTCGTGCAGCGGAGCCGCGACACGGCTGCTCCGTGGGGAAGCAGATGCTCGCTTCCAAGCGGAACAGGGGGAGCCGAAGAGCTTTTGTGTCAAAGTGATGTGGTGTACGAGTGGCTGTTCTCTGTCCTGCACTGTTCTAACCTCCTTTCAGCAGACAGCTAAATCTTCTCGTCCGTCACTCTCATCCTGCAGTCATCTATTCTTCTAGTAACAGTTTGATTCATTTTTATCGTTACGTAATTTATAAATCGTAAAAGCCAGGGGAGTTCTGTTGGTCTGTGCAGGTGACTTTGTGTATCTTCTTATCTCCTCCCATTATTTTATGTCATCTGTTAACTTCAGCGGCAGTTATTTTCATTTGCTTTCACGGCGTTATTAAGGATGTTGAATTACACTTGGCCGAGCACAGGTCTTTGCAGAACTCATTAGAAATATCCCTCGTGAATAATGATTCTGCAATTAGAGTTCTTATTCTTATCAGTTAATTAGTTGTTAATCTTGTTAATAGGGGCCACATTGCTGGTTTATTATGCTCTTTTTAACAAAAGCATTGTACAGCACTCAGTACGGTGTTTTATGGGAGCCTAACTGTAGTCTGGCTGCGCAGTTAGCGTGGCCAGCCCCGTGTAGAGCCTGGCGTTGCGTCTGCTTGGAAATACCTGTTTTAAGTCCAAGAGGAAGATGAGCAGAAGGGCTGGCACCGCCTCCCACCCAGCCCCTTTTCCGTGCTCTTGCCTGTGTTGAAAATGCCAGCGGTGATTTTTGCCGGTGCCCCAACGCATCTTCAGCGCCAGGTTCGGGGATTCAGAGAATCCATCTAGGGTGTGGAGTTTTCCCATCTTTCAGTGCAAGTTATCTGATCATACAGATGTCGGCGTGTTACATACAAGCTGTTTAAAATGCTGTCGCTTCATTGCTGCTGCAGAATTACTAGTTCAGTCCTTCAAAAAGAGAACATGTGTTCCCTGTTGCACATCCTTGAATGCTCAGTCCTTCTTGACTGGAGTGGCTTTGGAAGGGAGACGATCCTTCTCCTGATGGGGAACCTGCCAGATTTGCAGACTCTGGGGGTGGGATTGTGCAAAACAATATGAAAATGCGCCAAGGCTGATGGATTCCTGTAAGCAGAGGAATGTTTTCCTTTGCATCTTGCGAAGTCTCCCCTACTGCAGCCTTTTGATCGTCCATGGGAATTTCCCATTGGCGCGTTTTAATGACGGCGCGGAAGTTTTGCCCCTCTTTGCATTCTGCCAGCTCAGGAGGAGTCTCAACATCAGGGGTGAGCTGGCGACTTCGTGCCTCTGGCCGTGGCAGCCAGCGATGTAAATTAGACCTGACTTAGGCGAGGGGAAGCACTCAATAGAGTGAGAAGAGGACGGCGCAGCAGGTCAGCTCTTGTTTCACCAAAACCATCTCCACGATACTTCGCTGTGACTTGTGGTGAAGGTGAAAGAAATGGAAAAGAATGGGGAGAAGCTGAAAGCAAGTTTTTATGGATAGGCAGGGACTTAATCTGATGCTTGCTGTGCTTTTGATTCTCCACTCGTTTCCAGTCTTCCAGGGTAATTAGGTATGAGGAAAAGAAGCCTGTATAATTACTGTTTCAAGGTGATTAAAAGCCATTTGCCTTAAAATAGGCCTCTGTGTGACTGCAAATAATTTTTATTGTAAGTTAAAAATGAATACTAGTAGAAGCTCCTGAGCTTAACTTAGGAAAACAGCAACGCAGGAAGCTAATTATTCGATAGCTCTTTTGAAGGTTCTCTTTTTGGAGACGCGCATTTGCTGTTCAAAACCAAATTGTGTTGTGGGGTGAGGAAAGAAGGAAAGACAAAAACGCTGCCCGTGGTTCAGAGAAGTTCTGAAAGAGCCACCTGAGAAATGCTGAAGTGTGTGTGTGTACATGTGTGTAAATTCACCACATCTCCGACCTTTTCAGCTTCAGGATCTGCAGGGAAGGGAGGCCGCGCAGTGGACATAGGACCCGATTACAAACCACCACTTGGTGGTAAGTGCTGTTGTAAAGCTCGTCAGCCCAAGTGCAGCGTCCTGGTGTTTCACCACGTGATGCTATAGCCTGCTGAAAATACGGATTCCATCTGTTGCAGTAATTTTTGCTCCTTCTGGTGGGAGTTGTTCCCACTCCAGCAGTTGTAGCATGCTTCTTCCCTGCTGGGGGGGGATATGGAAAAAATACCATCGCGTGCATTTGCGTTTCAGTCTCGCTAAGCAGCTCCTGTTCCCAGTTTAGCTTTTAACAGCTGCTATAGCGCACAAGTGTAAAATGAATTCAGAAAGAACATGTGAGGAAGGAAAAAAATCATCTTACCTCCTTGCCCTCACCAGCACCGCGCACTGCGGAAGCCTTGGCCCAAGGTTCCCCTCCTCAGCCTCCAGAAACAAAATGCATTTCTGGTACCGGTACCGGCTCGTGTGACGGTTGGGTCTGGGGGGAGGCCTGAAGTGCTACAGTTCTAGCAAGGTCCCAGCTTAACTCTCCTTCGGCTTTGAACCGTTGCGGTTTTTTAATGATAAGTAATTGAGCAGGGCGAACATACATTTTTATAGACTGTGAGCTGGATCGCTAAAGCATCTTAGAGATTTAACAATCGTACAGAAACACAGTTGGCAAATGACCAAAAAAAACAGTCAAGCACTTTACTAGCAATCCTGGCAGACAAAGCCTCTTCCTCCTCCTGCTAATCTGTCTGATTCTACAAGTCTTGGCTGGGCCCTGCTTTCGACGGGGATTTTCTCTATCTAATAAATAACCCCTTTCTCCCTTCCCAAACCCTTCCAGGCAGTAACAGTCCCCACGGAAGCCCGACTTCTCCCTTGGACAGCAACATGCTCCTTGTCATCATAGTGTCCGTTGGAGTCATCACCATCGTGATCGTGGTGATAGTCGCCGTCTTCTGCACCCGTCGTACAACTTCCCACCAAAAAAAGTAAGGTGTCCGGGTGGCACTTTGCCCTGTCCTGCCTTTCTCCCCTAATTCTATTATCTAGTCTTGTCTTTATGACGCTTTAGAGTTTATGACTTGGAAGTCTTGGGGGCCGTAGAAGTTCTGTTCTGACAACAGGTCAGTGATGGAGTTAGAATCCTGGTGTTCACAAGATAACACGCATCAGTACAGCTAAATGATCATGCCTGCAGTGATGATGAGGATGGTCCGTTGTTCCTAATCACTGTTTCAGACTTTACAAACCGTCAAGAGTTTACAGGCAGACGGGGGCGATGCTTTCATATACCTGCCCTTGCCCCTTTCCGACAGGAAATTATTGTTTCAAATATTGTTTCCAAAACTGTGCTGCCTTTTATAGGCTCCTGAAGGTTGTGACTGCATGTTCTTTGAAAGAACTGAACAGGGCTGAAAGCATTTTTTTACGTTTGAAAAGACTCTGTTAAGCAAACCAGAGTTTTAAGGAAGGGATTAAAAGGCAGGCTTAGAAGATAATCTCCACTTGCTTTGCTGAAGCTGAACCATCCTGCAAAAGCGCGAGTTCTTTGGGAGAGGAGAGCAAGGATATGAGAATGATGGTCCAGCAAAGGGGGACGTGCCTGGGAGAAGGCAAAATTCTTGGGGCCGCACCCAAGAGACATGTTCTCTTTTCACAGAGCAGAAATAACCCTGTGAGGTCTTGCCTTTGTTGTCCCAGTTTCTAAATGCCCCCTCTCTTAGAAGCAGCAACCCCCAGCCAGCGAACGACCCGCTGCAGAGCTCAGAGCAGGGTGCTGGCAGCACGTCTGGCTGCCAACCACCTCCAGAAGAGATGCTGGTGTTTTCAAAATTACATTTATTCCTGCCTTAGCTGTTTCTAGGGAACGTGCTCCCCAGGAGGGACGCCTTCCTCCGCCCCTGCCAGGGCCCAGAGTGAGCAGGGTGTGGAGGGCTGTGCTGGAACTCCACGTTTTCCTTTCCCAAAATTCCCACCGTGCCCAATCTCTGCCTCGCCACCGGTTTGCTGCTGCTGCTGCTAGTCAAGAGCGAGGAAAAGCACACGGGTTAGAGGTGTCTAACCTGAGCGGTGGTAAAATGACTGTTCTTGTCATTAATCATCTTCAGAGTTATCCGCCCTATTGGCATAATTGGCTATTTGCACACTCCTTCTGCAGCTGCCATTTGAGGTTGGTTGTAAGCCCTGGAGTACGGGCACAGCGTGACGTGCGTACGCTTCGTGTTTAGAATATTCCCTTAATAATCTTCAGTCTGGAAGCTTAATTTTTGTTAATGAAAGCTTGGGCTGTAGAGCATGTGGTAGCATCTGAGACAAGTTCCACGGCATCAGAGTTGCAGAATATGCTTTGAGGTGTCAGATGTGCGTGTATGTAAAATTCAAAGCTTCCTGCTCGGTGGGGAGCTTTGCTCAGCTGGATACAAGAGCCGAAGGAAACCTCGGTGCGAATTTGCCGTTTCCAGCCAGTGAAAGGACGCCTACATCTAAGAACATGTCATTTGTTTTCCTTCCCAAGGAAACGAGCTGCCTGCAAATCAGTGAACGGGTCCCATAAGTACAAAGGGAACTCCAAAGATGTCAAGCCTCCTGACCTTTGGATCCATCACGAAAGACTCGAGCTGAAGCCCATTGATAAATCTCCAGATCCCAATCCAATCATGACAGACACCCCGATCCCTCGCAACTCCCAAGACATCACCCCGGTTGATAATTCCATGGACAGCAATATCCATCAAAGGCGGAATTCCTACAGAGGTGAGCTATCAATGTGTACTTTAACTTTGCTTAAAATTAAATACATTTTACTGCATCTGGTGAAATCACTTTATTGACGTATTATTCAGTTACCTTTATCTTTTTTTGTTCTTATTTTCCAAGCAGTGAATTGAGTTTGTGCCTAGTTTATAAGCGTCTGAAAAGTACGGATCACATGTTGTAGTGAGGAAACTGAGCACCCACGAGTGAAATCCTGAATTTCCCTGGGTAGATACTGATCAGTAGTCAGAACATCATCTACCAAATGTTTTGTATTAAACTCCTGAGAGAGCTGTGTGGCATTTTTCAAGCGCACAATCAGGTTTTGGCGCTTTACGCAGCTACTGCTCAGCCCGTGAGGTGTGGGTGAGTTCTCCCTTGGTGAGCGGTTCACCTGTTAGCCCAGCGTGCCTTACCCATACGTGGGACTCTTGGTCCTGCCACCCCGAGCCGCTCTGCCAGGGCCTGGAGAGTTTCTCCAGTGCCCAGTAATCTTTACCCTCTTTTCCATCTTCTAGCGAGGGATGAAAGAGCTGTTTTTATCAATTATGAGTCACAGAACTGCTTTCAAATAGGGCAGCCCAGAAATAAAGAGAAGAGGATTGAAATCGTCTGGTGTGGTATCGCACAGTGTTGCTGCAACGGTAAATAACCTTCAGTATTTTTCCTTCAGGGCATGAGTCAGAGGATAGCATGTCCACACTGGCAGGAAGAAGGGGGATGAGGCCCAAGATGATGATGCCTTTTGATTCTCAACCACCTCAGCGTAAGTCAACAGCCCACCTGCCAGCTGGCTTGAAACCGGGAGCACCCAAACAAGCCATGGGGATGCCGTAGGCACAGGCACACGCGCTCACGAGCTGCCTTCCTACTTTCTTTCTCCTAAGTCACTCTGTCCTATCTGCAGTGGAGACAGTTCAGAGAGGGCACCCTGAATCCCTTGTCCTGAAGGCAGAGTTAGAGCGAGGTGAAAGGGAACGCTGCAGAGCCGTACTGGAGCGAGCAGGAGGCGCGCTGCAGAAATGGAGAAGAGGTAGGAATGTGTCCAACAGTCTGTCCAGCCTCCAGCAGCAAAGCTGCAGGTGCTTTTGAGGGAGAGCCTGTGTGCCTGCCTGCTTTTTATCAGCCATCCCCTTTGTACCCTGCCAGCACCCAGCTGTTACACAGGCATTGTAGAGAGCTGGTAAATCTCTTGTCAGGTTTTTCTCTGCTACTTTCTCCTCCCCAGAACCATCAGAGCTTTTTTAGCCTCCCCTCACGAGGCACCTACTCCATTCCCTTTATCACCCTCCTCTAACTTTACTACGTGAGATTGCAAGGGGCCAGAGCTGCCCCACCGAGGTCTCACAGAGCTGGACGCAGTGTCCTCTGCCTTGTTCTCGACACCGTTGTCGCTGAACGAGGTGCTACATCCTGTTGGCTCTTTTGGCTGCCATCGCATATTGAGCTTGCGTCAGCCCAATCTCCAAAAACTCTTTGGGGAACTGTAAGTAACCAGCTTTCAGCCCGTAAAAGAGCTTTCCCTCGGCAGCAACTTAGTGTGTTAACTTTGGAGCGGAGCTTCAGGCTTCGCCCAGCGCTGTGTTCATGCTCAGCCCTGGAGCTGGGCAATTGCTACCCCAGCCTCTTGTGTTTTATACAATTATTTCACCTTACATTTCCATTTCCTAACTTTCTGCCTTACTTACCTGAAGTGCTCAGTTTTCCTGGCCTCTACCTGCTTCTCCAAGTGTCCCGATGACCTGATGAGCTGAGTTTGTGACTTTTCAACTGTTACTTTGCTTGACAACCTTTGTTGCAAGAGTAGTGTCTTTTTTCCTTGGTTTTGAAATAAGTGCTCCGAGTTTTCTCCCAGTTCTACATGTATGAGGAAGGAGTGGAGGATGCAGCTTTACACTAATAATCTTGAGTTTCTTTAAAGTTTGTCTGCTGTCAGATATGTCTAACAGAGGACATTGCAGCTGTTGGACGCTAATGATTTCCTGTCCTGTGCCAGGTGCTAGAACATGAGGAGTTCAGACTTGTGTGACCCCAGAACACACTCAGACTGCAGTAGGTCCTACCTTGCGCTCTTCTCTACACGGGATGCAGCACCGGGTACACAGAGCACGAGATGTTTGTCTCGTATAGGAGCCCCTTGCTGAAGTGTGCAGAGTGCTCCACAGCAACAGCGTAGCAACGTGACCCTTCCTACTGGGTTAGGAGGAGATGTCAGGAGGAGATGGAAGGTCTCGTGGCCTGCCTCGGGGCTTGAGGATTGCTTTTGTGAATTTGTTTGACTCCTTACCCTGTTTGCCGAAGCTCTAAGGGCTTCCAGTTGTAGGCTTCTGGTTGATAGGAAGTGGGAACATTAATGTAATGTCTTTAGCTAGATACCTTTTGGCAGAAGCTACACAGAAAACCAACACCGGTACGTGAGGCCCCTTCTCAGCAAGCAAGGCTTTTTTTCCCCCCTTGCTCACCGCATTCTGTTAGGATATGCCTTAGAAGATGTAGTGCGCGGGATTGTGATGGTGGCTGCAAACACATAGAGGCAGTTTTCTGTACTAATGCGCGGTATGTTTGATAGGGATTGAAACGCTGGCTGAAACACAGGGATGGACCACTGGTTTCTGCTCACAGAAGTAATTAAAACATTTATGCCTGTAAAAATTTATGCTTCCTACCTTGCGGACACGTCAGAGGACTCCTGGTGCCTGATGACTGTGGCCTCTGCCTGGAGTTCTGATCACCAAGCTTCTGTGGGTTACTCCTCCATTTGCCAGATCCCTGCAAGACAAAGAGGCATTTTAATCTTGGTGGAAGCTCTTAGTGAGAATCTCTGACTCTTCGCATCCCCTTGGCAGCTGTCTCACAGGACTTAAATCGAGAACCTACTGACCGCTCAGGATTAGAGTTTAGTTACTCTTCGCTTACAAAAGGTTGATAATGACGCTCGCTTTCTGTTGGCGTAGCTCAATGGGAGAGAGAACTTGTTTATTACAGATAGCTGCAAATCTCTACGTACCCTGCCTCCCCCGATCCACTCACATACCCTGTCCTGCTGACAGGCTCTTTTCCAGGAAAGGAGGAAGTCAGAGGGTTCAGATTTGTTTAGTCAGCCCCGGAGTTCAAACCGCACGCATCCATGCAAGAAGCCTGAACAGAACTTGCCATTACAGTGATGGATTTCTGCATCATGTCATTCCTGGAAAGTAACTCTGGACAATTTCCAGAAAAGGTTCAAACAATAATAACCAACCCCCACCGCTGGTTTTTTTTTTTTTGTCTTTATGGCGTTTCCCTCCTGGTTTTTGTGTTGAGACTCTCTTGTTTGGATGCTTTTAAGCAGTGTGGTGTTTCAGCCTGGCGTAAGAGCTAAATTCTGCGCACGCTTTTCCTCCCAGCTGGGGAGTAGCGAGAGTTTGTTTTGCTGTTACCACAAAAGGGCAAAGGACGATTTACAGTACGTATAAAATTCACATGTCTCAAACAGGCAAAAAGAAAACAGCGTGACAATAAAGAGGGGGGGAAAAGGAAAGAGGTTTTTGGAGCGTGCTGGAGCAGAGCTTTGCTAAGTCTGCACTGGGAGTGAACGGAGCTGTTGGTGCCTCCTCCTGCTCTCATCATTTCTCCTGCATTATTGAATTAACCAAAGGTGCCATGTTTGGTCACAACGTTAAGAAATTCAGTGAGGGCATCACGTGGGTGCCGCTTAAACGTGTGAGCGGGTGGCTCCCCCGCTCAGCGGCTCTGGGGGAGAAGGGAGGGATGTGGTGCGTTTCAGCACGCGTGCACGCGGGTCTGTACGTTAAGTGTTTTTCTGTCTTGTGTTCATTCGCAGCTGTGATTAGTGCTCATCCCATCCATTCACTCGATAACCCTCACCATCATTTCCACTCCGGCAGCCTCGCTTCTCCAACTCGCAGCTATCTCCATCACCAGGTCAGCCCGTGGCCGATGGGCACTTCCATGTCCCATTCAGACAGGGCCAATTCCACAGGTGAGATATAAACGATGAGGTAGATCTTGCTTGTAATGGAACAATGAGTGACATGTGGAAATCAAAGCCTGACTCTGAACTTGGTCGGTCTCTGTTGTGGTGGTAGAGTGATGGGTTTCAGTACAGACAAAATCCTTGATAGGTTGAGTTTTCAGTGAAGGGCTGATTGTGTAGACCAGATATTGAACCTTGAGATACGTGATGATGTCCTTGGAAAAGGAGCCTCAATGTTTCATGTGCAGCTTTATAGGAAGGTTCCTTATTCTGAAGCCTTCAGCCCTAGAGTTTGAAACATCAGATAGCAGCTAATTTTAGCTACTTATGATGATAATTTTTTTCCTGATCAGTTGTGTTTGAAACAGAGAGAGGACAAAAGTCCAGCCTTCGCTACTGAGCACTGACACTCGTTAAATCTTTTGGAAGCACACGCACAAAATTGTGCTGATTTCTACGCAGGATTTTCAGGCTTGAAGCAGAATCATTTGCAATAGTTGTTGTAACGTCTCCGGTGCTCTGAAAAATTCTGAAGCACCAGAATTGCACGTAGGTGACATTTTGAGATGAAGTGAAGCCTGAGCTTCTCTAGCTTAAGGTCTACATTTGAAATTAAGGTTGGCCACAGCCGACAGCGTTGTTTCCTATGGAAACAGCTCCTGAGGCTACAAAGACAGAGGCGGATGATACGTTAGAGGCAGAGGTTTCCCTTGTTCTCCTTATGCTGCTGCAGTGACAGCTCTCGCGATCCAGATCTTTTCCTGCGTGTGGTCCGAGTAGGATCACGATGCCCTCAACTGAAGATACCACCTCATTGTTCTCTCAGCTCAGGGCAGAGCAGAGATCACAGAGAACATTTCTGTTAAAAAACCAAACCACTGTTTCTTTGGCTTTCCTGTCTGCTCTAGAATCGGTTCGAAACACCCCCAGCACGGACACCATGCCGGCGTCCTCGTCTCAGCCGGGCGCCGACCACCAGGACCCTGAGAGCAGCGCAGGCTCTTACCTGGCTAACGCACAGGAGGAGGACTCGGCTCAGAACCTCCCCACGGCGCACGTCCGTCCTTCCCACCCGCTCAAGAGCTTTGCGGTGCCGGCGGTTCCACCAGCTGCTTCCACCTATGACCCTGCGTTGCCAAGCACGCCGCTGCTGACTCAGCAAGGTGAGCCGGGGGAACTGGGAAAACGCGCTTGCCAAAAAGAGATTTGTAAGAAGAAAACGAGAGAAGCTCCTGAAATGGCAGGGAATAGATTTGGGCATCAAAGGAAAAGTGTCAGAGCCTGGAGTGAATTTTGTTGGTATCATTTCCAAGGCCCTTTTCTTTTATGTACATAAGATAAACGAGGCAAAAGATTCAAGTCCAGCACTCACTCCATCATTTGAAGTGTTCATCTTCCTCTAAGAGGATCCTTTCTGTTCTGCTTTCAAGGGCTTTCTGAATAGGCAAAAGAACTAATTAACTGAGGCATAACTATGTAACAATTTATTTTAAGCTCCTAACCATCCAGTTCACTCGGTGAAGACTGCGTCGATTGGGACTTTAGGAAGAACTCGACCTCCTATGCCCGTGGTAGTTCCCAGTGCCCCTGACGTGCAGGAGACCACCAGGATGCTCGAGGACTCGGAAAGCGTAGGTACTCGGGCGCTGCCGGCGCCTTTCTTTGGCAGCGTTACCGAACCGTGGCGAATCTCTCTTTACGTGACACCTGTACACCTGAGTAATGTCTGCGCTGAGACTCGCAAAGGCTTCTGACTTCCACCGGGTGCTGTGAACCCATCTAAAAAATCCTAGTGCAGGTACCTCCTACACAAGGCAGGAAGTTCAGAGAGTAAGCGCTCCAATTGCGAGTACCAGTAGCGCTTTCTAAATCTAAAGGAGCCTTCCTTCATTCCCAGCTACGTAAGACTGCACCGATGCAGCGTTTCCATCTAGCCCAGCCCACAGGGCCCACTCAGAAACAGAAAAACCTTCAACAACCTTTTGGCCGAAGTGAGACTGTTGGGTAAAGGCAGTCCCCGCCTACAGCGCTGGTCTTTTCATCTTTGCAGCATGTGGCACCTGATGGAGCTTCGGTTTGTGACTTGGGCTGTTGTCCTGGAGCTGCAGAAGTGCTCTGCACATCTGCTTTTTGCCTCCTTGTCTTTGTTCGCAGACCTGAAGGCTTCCAACAGTGCCCTTTGCTGGACACCTTCAGACGTGTTCGTGCTTGTGGTGTCATTTCTTTCTGTTTTTCAAGCACGCTGTGCCTGGAGCCCGTTAAGGTCATGCAGCTGCAGCTTCCTGTGCTGCTGCAGAGCATCCAAAGTGTCACTGCAGACAGAAAATTTAGCGTGAATGCCAAAAATGTGTAAAGCCATCATCCCAAACCTGAAAGCGTTCCGAAAGATGCAACCGGGTATTGGGCTGCTTTGGAAAGAGCTTTGAAGAAGTGAGGGTGTTTTGGGTACCAGGCATTGGAAGAGCTGTTTTCCTTTCCGCTTGCAAGCCAAGAAGTTAGTGCTTTAGCTGTTGTATTACTGCTACTAAAAATGCTGATTTTAAATGAATAGAAAAATTTCCATTTTTACTTCTTTCCTTATTGTCCTTTCCTTTTGTCACCCTCGTGATTTTATTTCTGTATGCAGTGGTACATACAGATTTGGTGCGCTTCTGCCCTTCTGTCTAGCTGTCATTCCTACTGGATTCTTTTTTTTTTTGGTAAAATAGTATACTCAATACTATATACCGATACCAATAGTATGCTCACAAATTCGTTGATGAATAAACTACCGGTATTGAAATGTAGCCATTAATACATTCCGGGAAGAAATCAGAACAATGTAAAGTCAGCACAGCGCACTACTCGTTAAATTACGAGTTTTAAAACCAGGCTTAGGGAGTGATTTGAATTGATTCTGCTTTTTTATGAGAGCCCGTAGGAATGAGTCTGAGAACTTGCGGCTCACTGCTATTTGTCCTTGTCAGCAGACGAAGACACGGGACGGAGATGGCTCTTCTGGTGCAATCTAGAACCCTTGGTGAAACGCAAAGCGCCTTGCTGCGTGCACTTCCATTTAAATGAGTAAAGGTTCCCACCCAGAAGCAAAGGAAGCGAGATCACAGCTGGGGTGGAGGCTCCACTCCCGGAAGGGCTTCAGTTCTGTGGTGCGCAGTCAGCCGAGCAGTAGCTTCAATAGTAGACTCTAGCCAGGAGGTCTAATAACAGACCTTAAATATATAGAGCGGAAACTAGCAAGGAGGAGTTGTGCGGCTGCTGGTGTTGGACCACCGCGTGCAGCCTGGCTTGTCTTCTGCGCAGACGCTGGTGAGAGAGCAAAGAGGGGTTGGAGAAGTGCTCCAAGAACGTAAGGGCAGCTTAGAGAAGGGTTTGAGATCGTTATCATTGGTGTCTGTCTGCATCCGTGCATTGATAACAGGATGATGATAGCTGCAGCCAGGCGATGGCGGCTAAAAACGGGAGTGTGATTTGTAGCAAGCGTAATGATTCTCAAAACAGTCATATTGAAGTGATTCCTTCGACCTTCTTTTCCAGTTGAGCTGGGAATATTGCTCTAAAATATCTACTCTGGTTCAAAGAAAGCCGTTATCTTGAATCAGGAATAGATACAAGGAGAACAGATAAGATGATCAGAGTCTTAAAAATCAGTGAAACTATGAATCACTGTTGCGAGATCGGCACTTAAAATAGAGTTGTTTCAAGTTACTAATTCCTGTAACTGTCGATCAGTCTGCTTCTGCGGATTCACGTGTCAGGGCTGCAATCTACACCCAAATCACTGCCTCCTTCTCCTGCTTTCTTTATTCTGTCCCTCTCTAAAGAGATGAAATCCCCTTGTCAGTAACTCTTTACATCTCCCACAGAATTACGAACCGGATGAGCTGACCAAAGAGATGGCCCACCTGGAAGGACTTATGAAGGACCTTAATGCCATCACTACAGCGTGACCACCTTCACCAGGACGTGACTCTAGCCAGTTTCACAAGTCTTGGGACTCAGCCTTGGAACACAAGGAATTGTACAGAGGGGAAAAAAGGAAAAAAAAAAAAAAAGAAAAAAGGAAAAAAAAAATAAACCGGGAAGAGGGACAGCACATGAGAGCATACACGGAAAGCGAACGAACCAACCAGTGCGTTTTTGTGCTGCAGCTGGTCGAAGAGACGATGACCTTTCTCGTCACCGTCCTGCAATGAAGTCATTGCCAAGTTGAATTCCATTTACCTGCCAAGACGGTGCAGGATGGGACGCGTCGGGCTGAAATCTACAGCATCCGGGCAAACGGAAAAACAAAAGTGGACTTGACAGGTTGTGGTTTTTTTCTGGTCAGGTTTTGTCTCAGTGGTGTGATCGCCCTGCCTTTTCAGTGTTGGACATTCGCATTTATGTACAATTTTATTTGTGGTTTTATTTTATCTTTTTTTTTTTATAAAAAAGGAAAAAAAAAGTTGTAATAAAAAAAAAAAGTAAAGGAGAAACTGTTGTTTTCCACAGCCTAGACTGACGTTTGACTGCTTGTTCTATTGTGTATGAAAATTCATTGCCAGCGTGGGTTGTTCTGTTTTGTTTTTTATTCTGCGTATAATTACGTCCCCTTCTGGCAGTTAATCCATGGCCTTTTGGGATGCTGCACTGCTATTTGTAAGCTTTTTTTATTATTTTTATATTATAATTATTAAAAGCCTGACTTTCTCCTCTCATCACTGTGAGATTACCGGTCTGTTTGAATTGAAATGTAATTTTGAAAGGCTTGTTTGTCGCTTTTTTGTGCAGTTTCAATATTTCGAGTGGGGAAAAGTAGATGGGGAAGGGGAGGGGATCCAAGGGGAGGTTTCATTACTGTTGTTTTCCTGTCTCTCTACATTGCCACCCAAGACGGAAGAAAAAGAAAACATCTTCTGTAACATCCTTCCTTGTACCTTCAGCGTACGGTGTCTCTGGTTACTGAATTGCAGCGAGAGCCTCATTCGGAAACATTAAAATAATTCCTCCTTATGTTTAGACAACGCTACAGCTTATTTTGGCAACGGTTTTAGAGATGGCATCCTGAAAGGTTTGGAGTGCAGCCTGGAGAGCTCGGCACAGCACCTCGCTGCTCAGGGCTGAGCTGCCTGGACGCCCCCAGCAGCAGAGAACCTCTGTGGGACCTCTTCTCATCAACAGCCTCCCAGCCACGCGCAGGATCCTTCGGCAGCAAGGCCAACCCCCCCGGCAATTTCTCTATCCCAGGCCATTGAAACAAGAATCCTTCTCTTAAGGATTCTTCAGAGACATAAGCAAAGCAAAAATAATGTATTTTTTTACACTTTTTGAAACCATTTGAGGTGAAAAACAGTATTAGCAACTCAGGTGCTGTTCATTATCTGTCTAGAAAGGAAGGAAAGTGAAAAGGGAACTGCTGTGAGGGGAAGGGGGAAAAAAAAAAGGGGAGTTTTCCTTTTCTGCTTGATTGCGTGGCTCTGCCGTACCCTGTGAGGAGGAACGGCCTCAAAAGAGGGGCTGTACTTGAGTGAGAAAACAGAAATAAACCCAGTGCCCAGCTGCCTAACCCAGTCCTGTGCAGTATCGTTTTTAAGATGAAAGGGAACTCCCAGCTTCCTGCTGGCGAAGCTGGCGAAGCTGTTCAAAGAAGGCAGGCAGAGTTGGGCCGGCGGAGGCCCGGCGATGCCGGCGGAGGACGCGCAGGTAACGGGCACCCGCAGCGGCCGTGCCTGCCGGGACACAGGAGGAAACGTTGCCAGGCTGCTTAAACTGTAACACCCAACAACTTTGCTTCGTTTAGTGTGTCCGCTTGACTCGAGCTAGAGCTCTGGGCCCGTTGCACAGCCCCTGTGGCTAGGAGAAGAAAGGGACAGCCAAGGAGCCGCCCTGGAGAGCAGCAGGGCTCGGGCTCTGCTCTTGCTTCCTTCCTTCTCCTGGCCTCGGTCTTGTCCTCTCTGGGACATCTGGGCATCCACTGCCTTTGCTGGTTGTTGCGAGGGAAGTGCCGAGGGCCACCGGGATAGTTGATGTTTGGGCTTGGAATCAATACAATTCAGGGCAAAAGAAGCTACAGAATTCTGGATTGAAATACTAAACTAGGCACCCTGTCCTGAAAGGAGCTGGGGGGGTGGGGGGGTGTTTTCCTTTGCCTATTTTTGACCTATACCCAAAGAAATGCCATCGTACATACACAGTTTTCTTAGCTGGCGGGTCTTTGTGAATATTACTTACGTATAACACCACGAATGTTGATATTGTCATGGAATTTTGGGGAGGGGGAATATTTTTAATGATAAAACAACTGTTCAAAGTTGGTTTTTTTAAGGTTAAACTAAAAAGGAAAAAAAAAAAAAAGAAGAAAAACATTTATTCAATTCAGTGTACAATCTGTATTGCACTTTTTCACGTTTTAATGCTACGTTTTCTTACATATCCTGTGATTTTACATTTTGGAGCATTGTGTATCCTTGTAGTGTCATAGTCAAGCTGTTACGGGACAGCTTCCCTCAGAGACATTTGGGGAAAAGGAAAAAAACCAAACCTGTATCTTGTTTTATGCTTCTATAATTTCGAGGACTGCTGTAGATGTCTACCGTTTCTGTACAATTTTTTTCTTTGCTTTTCTGTAGTATTCGCTGTATACTCTATGGCTTTTTTTAATAACTTCATGTTTATTATTTTGTATTGGCCATCCAATACACTTTTTTTAATCCAATCAAATTCTGGTCTGCTGGGAGAGTTTGTTCTCTTTTCATTTATTCCTACAATAATTTTTTCCCCCCTTAATCGGTATGGTGACCAGGTTTGGAGTTTTACTCGCCCCGTTTTTGTTGTGTCCTCCCGAGAAAGGAGAGGAACCATTTCTCCCTCCCCAGCTTTGAGCAGACGCGGAGCACGTAGCGTCTTTCTAGCGAACTGCCCCCCACGTCAAACCTCAGGAGCAAAGTATCGCCTTCTAACAGGCATCAGAAACGAGGGTTGCAAATCCGCGCAAGTACATTTAATACCTTTAGTAGACCAGTAAATCATAGAAAAATAATTCTGTCATCATTTTGTAATCCCCACGTTCTCGGGAGCACGAGACCGTTCCTCATCCTGCTCACAGCAACACAAGCTCCTGCCTTGGTTTAACATCCCCCCCCTTATTTCTCTAGTCAGGTCCTGCTGATTAAATTGGGCAGCCACAGCGGTCCCGGGTGGGAGCCAGGCCCTGGCCCTGCAGCTAGGCAGGGAGTGCCCAGCCGTGCTGGAGGGGGTGTGCCGTGACTCTAGTGTCTGGGGACACTAGAGGGCAGCGGCGACCCGCGGGGAAGTGAAGCTGCACAGAAACCCAACAGCCTGGCCCAGGTTCGCATCCACCTGGAGAGAATCAATTGCTCCCCTTCAGCCCAGGTTAAGGGGCCTGGCAGCAGGGATGCTTTCTTGTGGGAGGAAAATTGAGCCTGGATTTCAACAGCAGTGTCTGCTCAGCTCTCAAAACCGTGTTCCTCTAGGGGCTCAACGTGCTTTAATTAAACTGCCTTCGCCAAAAACATTAAACCACTACAACTTCTCCGTGGGGGGCAGGTCTCCCCCAACCCAACACAGACCTTGGCCACATTACACGTGTCCCCAAACCTGTCCACAGAGCCTGTGTGACTCCTCAAAGCTAGATGCTGAGCTGCGCTGTGACTCTCTAGGACCTTCCATAAGCCAACACAGCACAATTCCTGCGCCCTAAAACAGCTTGCCAGCACCCCACAGCACGATGGCCACCCGAGAAGTCACAGGGACAATCATCCCAGCAAGCACAGGGGCACAGGCAGCAGGACCAGCGGGTTTGGAGAAGGAAAGCCAACCCTTGGCAGACACAACATGGAAAAATGGTGATGAGAACATCGCATTGCGTCAGTGCGAAAGCAACACCCCCAGATCCTGACCGTACACCTGCCTTCTGAGCGGGCAGGAAAAGCCCGAGTGCCTGCGAGACACACTACAATCCAACAAGGAGGAGCAGAGGAGGATTTGGCCTGCTCCAAGCGCTGCTGGGCCACCTGGCTCTGGAGGAAAGCGTCCTCCACCAGCTTTCTGATCAGGACTCCCCGCACGCACGATGTCTGGCTCGCATCCCCGCCCCAGGCAGGGCTGGGAGCAGTTGCACTACAACAATAACCTATTCCCTGTCCTTCAGCAACCGAGAATCGACCGGTTCCAGTCACCTCCCAGTTTCAGCTCCTGCTGCCTAACCTCCTTGCAGCACACACCTTTCCTCCAGCCCTTCCTCTCTGTAGGGAGAGGGGCCGAGACAGCCAGCTCCCACAGGGCTGCCATTTAGAGCAAAACCTGGTTTCATTTGGTTGCGCTTAGGAGGAAATGCTGTTCCCCAACGCCACAGCCCTTTTGTTCAGACAAACACAGCAGGAACACCACTGCCAGCCCTGGAAACGTGATGTAATCCTGCTCTAATAGCTGCGAATCCTCTCCACCTGAACCAAAACCTGCAGCTGAACCAGAACCTGCAGCAAGCCCGTGGCTGCAGAGGCTGGGAGAGCGAAACGAGACATGCCAGAGACGCAGCACAAAAATCATCACTTGTTCATGTAAGTCAAACCAGAAGTACTCACCCTTAGCAGGCTCCAGGCAGGGGCAGACCGGACTGCCGCAGGCTCCTCAAGGTTTTGCTGGGTCCTTTTCCCCCTTCTTTCTTTTTAGGCTGGTGGTCTGTGCCCTCCACCTCCCAGACTTTCATCCTCCTTGGAAAGAAGGGGTGAGGTCTTCTGTCCTGGGCTGCAGACCTGAGGGGAAAAGAGCAACTCCATTTATAACCTCAGTCACTATCTCCAGCCAGAGCTGGGACATTCCGACGTGCACATGGGGAAGCCCTGACCTGACTTCAGCCCCACCCCTTCCCAATGAGGACCCTTTCACGGGGAGCTGGAGGCTGCTGCCGGAGCTCAGCCTCCCGAGGGCACCTCCAGTGCAGCCACCGAGGTTCCCTCTGGCAGCAGCATGGGGGACCAGCCTGGGGGCACCCAGCACCATCTGGGGGGGGTGCAGGACACAGCGGGTCCTCCTCAAGCTCTGTAGAGCTCGGCTGCGATCAGACACATGTGCCCTGGTCAGGGAGAGCCCGGGGAGGGGTTCCCTAAGGGAAACAGGGGCTGGCTGCGTGCCAGCTTTCAACTGTTGTCCTAACAA
>VZZY01000036.1:2133-58964 GCA_013400335.1 Eurystomus gularis
AAACTGCACCGAAAGCTGCGCTGCCAGAAAAGACGTGCTGCCAGAGAAAAGCCACTCCAAGCTGCAAGAGAAAGAGAGAGAGAGAAACTCCAATCGCACCGAAAAGCTACAAGCTGCTGACGTCACTGGAAACAGTCCAGGTCTGCCGGCCAGACATCGTCACCGTTCCATAGAGACCATCACCAAACGCCGAAAAGACACATGCACGCACACACACGCACCATCCACACATACAGGTCGTATTCTGACATAATTAAGTCCTTATTTGCCCTTATCTCTCGGTGGGTGAGAGAGGGAGTGAATGGGTGGGCGTGGTGTTCTTTAATATCATAATATTTCCATAGAGTAAATAAGGTTTTATTTGAATATGTTTGATAATAAACTTGTTAAATACTCTTTCAGTCTCCGTGTTTGCTTGCAAGCTTGGTGGGGAGATATCCCAATTTACCCTCAACCCCTTCCCTTTAGAAGGCGGGTCGGACCTCTGCGCGCCCGACCGCGACAGGTGCTGAGCTGTACTTTGGTATAACAATAAACTAATTTATATTTTCCTCACAGAAGTACAACAGACAACTGAATCTTAGTGGATTACACAGCATGACCTTTACATAGATATAAGGAAGCAGCTGGTTCCAAGGGAAAGAATCATGAAGTATCACATAGTAATACAATATAACAAAATATATGTAGAATTGAAGCTGTGCACCCTAAGATGCTATATTTATTGCCCAATGCGATTTCACTGAGTAAATACAATAGGTTCAAAACTTTAACTCTGCACATGCGAAATAAAAGGATGTGCACTACAATCATTTGGTGACAGGTCACAGCACATGCTCGTCCCTGGACAGTGCTCTGCTCTGTCTTAAAAGAACACTGCACACCACTGTGCTAGAGTCTTGCATTGCACGTTGGCTCTGCCTTTGTCCATCTCCAAGCACAAATAGTGATGGCTGCTGCTTCATGCTGTACTCAGCATGGCCAGCACATGCTACACATTCCTAAAATCCACTTGCTGAATGTGGTATCTTCTCACAGGGATTGTTCACCGGGGTGACCACTTTGTGTCTAAACTTATTTTGAATTCACAGGTCTGAAAACAAAAAATTTAGTTCAGCCATTTGGGTGTTTCCTCTGAGAAACTGGCAGATTTTTAGATATATAAACTTTACCTGAGAAATTTTAGGTACATATAGACCTTCCTGCATCGAAGCTGTAAAGTAATTTGTTTTGTTTTTCCTTTGAACTGCCCTCTATAGCTTAGATTCCACCTTTCTAAACACAAATGTATGAATGGGAATTTGCTCTCTCCCTATTTCCACAGTCTTTTGAATTCATTGTTGTACTTCCAACGTTAGATAAAAGCCAAATTCTCATGACAAGCCCTTAGTACTTTGATAAATATAACCACTTCTCTGCTTATATGAATATGCATTCTGATGTCATTAAAAAAATAAAAAATGGTGGAAGATAACTTAAAATTACTATGTGACTTTAAAAAAAAGAAATTACTCCAGCTAGCTGAAGAAGACACCCTGAAGAAAGTTTACAGAAGAAATCCCATAGGTCAATTTGAGATTTGTTATGTTGATGAAAAAAACCCCAACCCCCAACCCCCAAAACCGAATAAATATTTCTTGCTGATACTGTACTTATTTTCATTTGTTACCTCCTTTGACAACAATATGGAAAATACATGCCCAGTGGTAATCACAGACAATGAAGATTAATGTCAATATTAATATAATTAACCTCTTAGGGTTTTCTTAGTTATCCTTTGCATACTTTTTTTGAAACAGTGGGTCACTAGCAGTTTATAAGCCAACATTTGAAAACCACACTATGACCTTACGTTCTGAGATCAATATTGAGGTAACATTTAAAGTACAGTAAGAAATACAGAAAATACATCTAATTTACTGCTCCTGGCTTCTCATTCCATTAAACTCCAAACTTACAGTGAATAATAGCATGTCAAAACAATCTCTGGTTGCTTAAAAAATGCCTAGTAAAAAGGAATTTTAGGTAAAAAACAGTAAGATTTCACTTTCTAAGTTCCAATTTCACACTGGAAATATCCTAAATATTCTGGAAAGGCTTAAATGGTTTCTTTCTATAGACTGAACTCATGCCTTTAAACTCAAAACCAATTTTGCATTGACTTTAATCAAAGCAAGATCAAACACCTATTCTTCCTTCAGACCTACTTCCAGCAGGAAAGATTCAGCCAGCTAGAATAAAATAAAAACATAAGAGGTTCCCTGAAAGAGCCTTCACTGTTAGTTGTGCCTGTAATGGAACAGCACCATCAAAAGGTGTTTGCCTTTGACACAAAGCTACATTTCATAACCCATGGCTGCAATGAGTCTTGTGCTGCACATCTGTCAGGGTCCTTCATGCAAGTAGTGAAGGATCCTTGCCACAAGCAGGAACCCATTGCTCCCACCTCTCCCAGCATCGTGATTTTTGTCCCATTAGCCTTTGTTTTCTGTTACATTAATCCTACCAAAAGATGTTCTGTTACACATTTTTTACAGTGCCTGGTTTTTGGTACCACACACATCTGGAGGCTGGATTTACATGGTAAAATGGATATGGGCACTGTAAGGCTCACAGAAAATCTGGGTTCTGTCATCAGGGCTGCTGGTGACTTTTCAGGGTACTTTGCTCTGAACTGATCTCTGCATACTAGCTTTAACATGAGTAATAATATATATAATAATAACCTATACACATGGCTGTATGTGGATAACATTATAGCTGAGAATTGTCTTTATTTGGCTTATGTTTTTTCTTTCCCCTGCTTAAATACATTAGTAAGATGGGAGAAGGAAATTTACATGCTGTTACATTAACTGTCTTTATTTCATTGCTAACATTTAGTTTAACTGTCATATTAGTCCATCAGAGCATTTCTTTTTTTTTTTTTTTAAGCACAAAAGTCATAAAGAAGTTTTGTGGAAAACATGAACTGGACCACATTAATTTTGTATGCAACGAGTATGAATAATGTATTTTTGTATGTATCATTTTGTGTTGTACAAATTTATCTTTGCCCTTTTACCTTCCACCCATGATATGGTTTAATCACTAGTCTGATTTAAGTCAGTAGCAGTGAAGGGTGTCAGAGCAACAGGCATAGCAGCTGGAACCTTGTCAGAAATTCTGTGTTAAATATCTATTTTTGCTGTATTTTTTTTTCATTTGATATTTCCAAATTTGTAAAATTATAGTATAAGGTAACAAGAAATGCTCTGTTAAGCATACTAATTCTCCCTTCCCAATGTCAAAGCTTTATAGAATAATGTCATATAGTATGGCAAAAGGCTAGAGAATGAGGAATAGGTAAAACAGAAAAACTCAACCTACATGTCAGTTTGGCATGCAATCAAAGCTGCCGACTAGGCAGCTGCCTAGGCTTTGGTTAACCTCTCATTGATTTCCCCAAACAGGATTTCATCTAAAGCACCAAATTAAAAACTGAGACTGAGGGCTGGTTCTGTAAATTGAAAAGTGTACAAATGAATTGCTAGCAAATATACTTGGCACTTTCATCTTTGTAAAGCCTCTGATTCTGAACCTAACAAAATTTGGCAGAGATCAGGTTTTTTGGGAGGAGGGGAAACAGAAAGAATATGAAGCAAAATGTAATGATTTATTTTAGTCTACGTTAAGGAAGTATTTAATAATGGATTTGCTGTTTCTGACAATGGGCTGGTATAATTAAAAGAAAAGCACAGCAGAGGTCATCTGGAGAAGAAAAAAAGAAAAAAACCCCAACCAAAACCCCCTCCACTTGTAATAAATCCCTGTGATCTGCAGTACATTGTCATGTTGAAGAACATGAAGTAACAACCATTTAACTTTGTGCTATTTCCTGATTGCTACATTCATGTACCCAAGCGTATATACCCAATCTTGTAAAGGAAGGTCCAGGCTGTGAAGGTTTACAGTGCTGTAATATATAAGAAAAATGACAGCTCAAAACAGCACTGTATTAAACCCAGAAATTGATTTAAAAGAATCAGCACTCTTGAAAGATTTCAGAATAAAATACTTTCCATTCCTTTCCTACAAAGATCACTGACTGCTTACCCATTCTATCCCTATCTATGAAGCCTCATTAATCCTAAAACAGAAACAATCAATCTGATACATCATGCACACAAAAAAATTGAAACGTCTTTCTTATTCATGTTTTGGATCCTCAGAGACTACTAAATTTACTGCAAATGTTTGATCCCACTCTGCTAAAATCAGGTGAACTGTCACAAATGAGAATAACTTTTTAAAGCTATCAAGTCATGTCTGCATATCTCATCTAGATGAAGAGAATGGCAACAAAGCTTTTTACCCAGGAAAGACTAAATTTCTACAGTTGAGAGGAATCACCAGCACATACTTGGCCAACTTCGAGTTCAATCGCACAGTGGGTGAAATCCAAAAGCATTATGAAGGTCAATGGCAAATGCTTGCTGACTTTAATCAGTATAAAGGTATCCTTATCTATGTTTCTTCACTCATTGACAAAGATGGTGCTGAATTATATTTTATGTATCATTTCCGTTTCTCCCCACAAGACACTCTTGTTAGCCTATATTGACATTTCATGTACTTATTCAGTTTCTGCATTTGAGAGCTTATCAAATTCTACCCTCAGTAACAACCATGTGACCTGTTTTTTTACAGGCCCTGCTGAGGACATAATCTTATGTCACATGGCACAAAAAAGATGGACAAAAATGTTAGGCATCCAAAACCCACTTCAATCTCTGTAACCAGAGTTATCCCAAGTTTCTTTAGCAAATTAAATATTGAATATGAATTGATATGATTTGGAAAAAGCAACAAAACCCAAACAAACAAAACCCAAACCAGGATGAACCTGAAGGCTTTGTTTCAAATCCAGGCTCAGACACCCAAAGTTAGGCATCCACAATATAGGTGTTTAAGCTCCAGTTACAGACAGTGAAGTACGAAGACTTCATTCAGTGGTCTAAACATGGGATCAGCTAAGATTTGTGATACTATAAAGTATGCTCCAAGCTCTCTAATATAGCCAACTACCTATTTAGAAGCATATAAGATGGGCTACCTAAGAAACAACATCTCAGATAAATATCAACAGAACAAAAAATCTTATTTTTGTGACATTGTAATCTTCAATGAAAGGAAATGCACACCCCCAGAAAAAAAGTAAAATTGATATTAGTATGAGTCACACTTGTACCATTTTTTTATCCTACTCCACCTTTGTACTGAACACTATATCATAGAACTTTTGAATTAAGGAACATAATGTTCTTGTTAATTCTCTTCTCCTGCAACGGAAAAATAGAAAGTAAATTTACTTTAATAGGGATAGGACAGATGAAGAAAACTTGTGAAGAACTGTTCTTATGCATACTTCACCATGTCTCTCAGCTACAATGATAATTAATGGTTTAAGAAAACAAAATAGCATAAACAATGGTATACAAAGAGGAATGTCCAAGAGATTTCTCATAAAAATATACTATCACACAAAACCACTTGGATAACCTCTGTGGCATCCTCCTTCTCAAAAAAAGACTGACATCTTAGTAACATTAAATAATCATAGAAACATAGAATAATTTGGGTTGGAAGGGACCTTCAAAGATCATCTAGTTCAACAGCCCCTGTAATTAGCAGGGACATCTCTAATTAGATCACATTGCTCAGAACCCCATCCAACTTGACCTTGAATGTTTCCAGGGATAGGGTATCTACCACCGCTCTGGGCAACCCCTGCCAGTGCTTCACCACCTTCACTGTAAAAAATTTCTTCTTTATATCTTGTCTAAATATACCCTCTTTTAGTTTAAAACAATCACCCCTTGTCCTGTCATAATAGGCCCTGCTAAAAAGACTGTCCCTATCTTTCTTATAAGCCCCTTTTTAAGTACTGAAAGGCCACAACAAGGTCTCCCTGAAGACTTTTCTTTTCCAGGCTAAACAAGACCAACCCTTTCAGCCTTTCTTCAAAGGACAGGTGTTCCATCTCTCTGATCATTTTTGTGGCCCTCCTCTGGACCCACTCCAACACATCCATGTCCTTCTTGTGCTGAGGACTCCAGAGTTGCACACAGTACTCCAGGTGGAGTCTCAGCAAAGCAGCAGAATCAAGTCTCTTGACCAGCTGGCCATGCTTCTTTTGATGCAGCCTAGGATATGGTTGGCTTTCTGGGCTGTGAGCACATATTGTCAGCTCATGCCCAGCTTTTCATCCACCAATACCCTCAAGTCCTTCTTGGCAGGGCTGCTCTCCATCACAACATCCCCTATATTGATATTGAGGATAGCCCCAACTCAGGTGCAGGACCTTTAACTTGGCCCTGTTGAACCTCATAAGGTTCACATATATAGACTCACTTCTCAAGCTTGTCTAGGTCCCTCTGGATGACTCAGCTAGGTGTCATTTGCAAATTTGCTGAGGGTGCACTTGATCCTGTTGTCTGTGTCGTTGATGGAGATATTAAACAGCATTGGTCCCAGTATGGACCTCTGAGGGACACCACTTGCCACTGATTTCCATCTGGACATTGAGCTATTGACCACTACCCTCTGGATGCAACCATCCAACCAATTAGTTATCCACTGAACAGTCCATCCATCAAATCCATACCTCTCCAATTTAGAGAGAATGATGTGGTGTATCAAGTCAAAGGCCTTACAAAATCCCACATAGACAATAATAGATATATTTTCCTTAAACTATTAAGATACATGAAAATGATCCTTTTTTTTCACAAAGAAAACCAGCTTTTAAATGAATCTGTGGGAGTATTTAAAAATGTCTTTTTTGATAGTACAGTTCAGTAGTACAGTTCAAATGTGTTTATAATACTATATGCTGATGATTTTTTTTACTTTATTTTATGTATGATTATAGCTCTGGAAGAAAAGAACATGAAAGTTGTTGTATCACTTTAACTCCTGTGTTTTGCATCCTTATATAGAATCATCCTTTCCAAAATATTTCAACACCTTCTTTACAAAGAAGAATAAAGCATCACTGTCAAATTGGCCAGGCATATGTATGACTGCTTTCTGTTTCACACTTCAGTGATGTTCAAAAAACAAAAACAAAACCACATTGTACCATTTGAAAAATCAGACTGAAAGAGTGCCCATAAAGGCACATGTATGAGATAAAAAGCTGAATACTCCCAAACAAAAACATAATTATTCAGTACTGTAGGAAGTTTTTTACATTCTACTCTTTCTCTTGCTGTGCACAAATGCATAACAATATACATGGTGTTTGCTATCTTCATGAACATGCATACACTATTTAAGCATGGGCAGATGCTAAATATATGCAGAGATATTTTGTATGCACATGTAAAACACATATATTAAAATATTTCTATGTCATGGTATACTTAATAAAGTGAGGCAAGACCCAGCCTTGCAGAGAATCCTCCTAATCTAGTGAAAGGGGCTTTAAACATCTGGAGATAGTGCACAAAAGGTCTGAGACTTAGAGGAGAGATAGGAGAAAGCAAGAAAGTGCTCAGGAACAAGCACAACACACAAAGAATATTCCCTGTGAACACAGCACATCTAGGGGCTCACCTTAGGTGCTTCTATTCAAACACATGCAGAATGGAAAACAAATCTCAGGGGATCCATACAGGGTCCTCAGGAAAAGTGAGGAGGAGAGATTGTGCTCTATGGAAAAGGGCAATTCGAATTCATGGAGTATTGCACTAGAACAGGTGACCAACCAGTCCAGAGCTGATGGGTCAAGATCAAGGTGGGTGCAGTGATGAGTGTCTGATAATGAAGCCTCATTTTGAAAACTGAAGGAAGCCTCATAATCACAAGGGTGGTCCTTCGGGGGGATACAAACAACCCCAACATCTTCCGAAAGGAAAAAATGGTGGAGCACAAAAATTTCAAGAGATTTCTGGTGAGCATCAAGAACTATTTTTTTTATACAGGTGTACTGGTGGCTATACTGACAAGCTGACCAGAGGAGACACTCAGTTGGACTACTACTCAAAAAAAAAAAAAAAAAATTACAAAGCAACACTTTAGAAAAGCAGATTTAAACTTTAAACTTGTGCAGTGATTTGCTTGGTGGGGGCTAATGGGACACTGCCCTGGAGGATAAAGGAGCTCAGGAGAGCTGATTGATCATCAATGGCGACTTCCTTAAAGCACAGGAAAAGTCCAGTGTGATGTCCAGGAAGTCAAACAAGCACAGCATAAGGTCAGCGAGGATAATGTGGAAATCCTGACTAAGCTCAGCTGTATTACAAAAGCCAATACTCTCTAGGAGTTGATACTAGTGAAGACTGTGAAGTGTAAGAAGGAAGTTATACTATCAGCAAAAGGAAAATAAAGGAAAATGTGAGGTGGTCACTCAAAGCAGTAGGTAACCTAGTGGCAAAGTACACAGAAAAATCCAAAGTATTAGATGCCTTCTTTGACTCAGTTTCTACTGGTAAGGACTGCTTCAAGCTTCCCAGGTGACAGAATCACAGAATTGCCTAGACTGGAAAACACCTTTAAGATCGAGTCCAATCATTAACCTAACACTGACAAGTCCTCGACTAAACCATACCCCTAAGCACTGTCTATACATCTTTTAAATACTCCCAGAGATGAGGACTCCACCACTGCCCTGGGCAATCCATTCCAATGCCTGATAACACTTTCTGTAAAGAAATTCTTCCTAATATCCAATCTAAACTTCCTTTGGCACAACTTGTGGCCATTTCCTCTTGTCCTATCACTTGTTGCTTGGTTGAACAGATGGATCCCCACCTCTCTACAGCCTCCTTTCAGGTCTCCCCTGAGCCTCCTTTCCTCCAGGCTAAACAACCCCAGTTCTCTAACCAGCTCCTCATAAGGCATGTGCTATAGACCCTTCACCAGCTTTGCTGCCCTTCTTTGGACATGCTCTAGTGCCTCAATGTCCTTCTTGTGTTCTTCTGAACATTGGAACAGGCTGCACAGAGAAGTGGTTGAGTCATCATCTCTGGAGGTATCCTGTAGATATGGTATTTAGGGACATGGCACTTAGGGATACTGCTGACTTGGCAGTGTTAGATTTACAGCTGGACTCAACCTCAGAAGTTTTTTCCAACCTAAATGATTCTATGTTTCTATGCATGAAACTGCACGTGGAATGATGTCTCCACTTTTGAGCTAACATTGTAGTAAGTAGAGGCAAAACATTGGAGTAAGCCCAGCAAAGGAGTGTGAAGTTTGTAAGGAGGCCAGAGAGTATTAAAAGGGCCTCTGAGAGCTGCATGTGCTCACCCTCAAGATGTGTAAGTTATTGAAGTTTTAGCAACTTAACAGGAGGGCCTGGAGAATACGGAGTCAGACTCCTTTTGCACAGCAATAGGATGAGAAACAATAGAGAAATCACAAGAAGGAAAGTTTTAATTTGATACGAAGGAAAAAAAATTCACAAGGCTGATCAAACACTGGAGTAAACTGCCCTGTGAGGTCTTAGCAAGCCTTGGAGATAGTCTTGGAGATATTAAAAACTTGACAGGGCAAGGCCCTGAACAACCTGGTTGAAATTAGCCCTCTTTGGGTAGGACGTTGAATGAAATGACCTCTGAAGGCCCCATCCAACTTAGATCACTGCATGATAATAGAACACTACTCCATGCATATAGCAAGGCTGTTAAGAATAATCACTTGCCTAGCTTTAATATATTTAGTACTTTTCATTTTTATACAATATTTCAGTGGATCTTTTTTCTCTGTGTAATACACAGGAAAGCTAATCATATATGAAGGCTAATCTGTTTAAACATTACATATTTTAAGATTAGAACTATTTTTAACTACCTAAAGTGTTCTGATGATTCTATTAGAAATAGCATCAGGTAAATAATCTAACAGAGACAGTATGAAATGAGTTGATGCTGCAATAACATAAAAAATCTGCACTACTTTTTAGATGAACTTCGTCTCCACCAAAACAAACAAACAGGAGATGTTAAAAAAAGGAACAACAAACACAACCAATAAAAAACCCATGCCAACTTCTTCTCTGCTATCACGTCTATTGGTTTCATTAAGGTCAAACAGAAGGTACAGCAAGTGGCTTCAGATCATTCTCCCAGGGTACAGGGTGATCAAGTTGGAGGCAAATCTATTTGCAGGAAAGAACTGAGAAGCCAAATTAACCTAGTATATCTTATAGAAGGATCACAAAGTCACAGAAAGTTGGAATTTTGAGAAATAGGAAGAAGTTCAGGAAAGTTGAGTCAAATCCATGTTTTAATCTCCTTTTTTCCTTCAGAGTAGAAATCCTCGACTGAAGGATATTTTCAGAACACAGACTGGGAAACCACAATAAAATTTGATTGCAAGGGTGCTTTTTTTTCTAATTGTGGTTATGACATTTAAATTAACACCATTCGTTTGATTACTCAACTCTTTTCCTCCTCCATGATGGATAAATACTTAATGAGAATAATCTCCACTGTTATTGTGAACAGTGTAAAGAACTTAATTTCTCCTCTATTTTTTCTCAGGTCCCTGAGAAATCAGGTATAGCTAGCTTC
Organism: Eurystomus gularis; assembly: GCA_013400335.1. NCBI lineage: Eukaryota > Metazoa > Chordata > Aves > Coraciiformes > Coraciidae > Eurystomus > Eurystomus gularis. The sequence continues at coordinate 12,693 of VZZY01000036.1, forward strand.
CCTCCAAATCTCTTTATAAGTATTCCCCATAAAGCTAATATTTATTTAGATATACCTAAAGGAACTTTACTACCCCAGGAGAAATACTGCTGAACTTTACAAAGGACAACGATATTTACAGTCAGGTAGAGTACAGAATAAGTACGATTTTTTTACTTAAGCTAGGTCTTCAGTCTTAGCTACAGATGCAATAGCTCAAAGCCTCAGTCTGCCTGACTCAGATGTACTGATAGCAACTCGTTATCAGTAGCCCTGGCAGGAACACATGAGGCTTCTTTCAAAATCGGGTATCAGGAAATCCACACAGGGGACTATTACATTATTTCTGCTAAGAAAACATGCCCCAAAAATATCTCAAGAAATCCAGCAGCTAATGAAGTTATTATTAACCTAAGACTTCTCTTTAGCTTCATTTTTAATTTCTGTACATTGTGCCATGAAGAGAAGCTAGAAATATGAAGTGGGTCTGGCTGAGCTGGTTTTCCCCATAGCAGCCCTTGTGATGCAGTGTTTTTGTGCTGGGAGCTACAAGGCTGTTGATAACACACCCATGTTGTGACAACTGCTGAGCACTGCTCGCACAGCACCAAGGCTCTTTCCAATACTCCCCTCCCACAGTGGGATGGGGTGGGCAAGATCTTGTGAGGGCACACAACCAGGACAGCTGACCCAAAATGACCAAAGGGATATTCCATACCATATGACATCAGCTCAGCTATAAAGCTAGGGAAAAGGAGGGGGTGGGGGAGGGTGGGCATTCTGTTGTCCTCCAGAGCCACCACTACCCTGCTGATGGGAAGTAGAGAATAAATCTTTGTTTTTCTTTGCTTCCACATGCATATTTGCTGGGCTTTGCTTCTGTTATTATTAAACTGGTTTTCTTTTACCCACAAAGGGTTTTTTTTTTCCCATCCTATTTTCCTTCCCTTGTTTTCTCTGCTGAGGAGGGAGAGGAAAAGAGGGGGGTGATACAGTGGCTTGGTGGGCACCTGGAGCTCAGCCAATGTTAACCTACCACAAGGTAGAAGAATGCTATTAAAGCTATATAACCCTTCTAGTGTAGGAACTAAAGTAGATCCCTGACAGAGAGGGGAAAAAAAAAAAAAAACAGCCGAAATCCCATGTTTTAAAATATTAAAATATTATTTCAATTTAAAAATTCATGACTGATGCTCTTTTCTCTTACATACTATATGCAGAGAGAGAGATAGAGAGATATAGGATACAGAAACATTCACTAAGAATGGAAGTATATGGTTTAAAAGAGAAAGAAAAAACGAATATATTGAAGTACTGACAGAGAGCAGTATCCTGCTTCTGATGGCAGATTCCAAGCAAATGTCTTCACCCAGGGAAAAAAAGATGCATTCTTTATAAAAGATTGTGACTTGCACTAGATGCCAAAACAAGGGTGAGAGAGAACATCTAGATTTACATTCCCATATGAGCCATTAGACCTGTCATAACAACACTCAGACAGATACTAGAATATTTTTCCTTAGCATTGCAAGAGAAAAGAACAGGTGAAGAGGATAATATGTAACAGCAGTCTGGAGGCACAGTTCTTCATGAGGACAGAGAGACTTGGCCTAACCATTTCAATGAATACATCACATGCACTCTACATTTTCTACACATATCACACTTTTAACTTACTAAAATGTAGGTGAAGTAGTTGATGAAAGTATTGGAATATTGTATAACAAAACAAGAATGGATCTATCTTCATCCCAGTAGGGCACTTGGTTTTCCATATGCTGCTTCATGTGCTTCTGCTGTGCATCTGTCTCATAGAAAACATTAGATAGTTAGGTTCACTATCAATTACAAGCTGGAACAAGTTTGATTTCAATTACAGCAGGAGAGGAAAACAGCTGGGATCCCTAAGGGGAGGTGCAGGCACCGAGGGGGTGAATCAAAAATCAGAATGGTACACTGCCTGCTACTAATTAGGGAGAAAAATGAAGTCAAGATATATATGTAAACATTTATTTTTATATAAACCTGAGGTTGCTTAGTTTCACTTCAATGACATTTGAGACAGAAGAGTAGGACCTCATTGAACAGCATCTATTTTTATTCATTTGAAAGAGCTGCTTCACAAGTAATTTTAATGATGTTTCTAAACTAAAAAGGAGCTAACTTTTGAAAACAAAGTCATAATAAAATCTAATTACAAAGAAGATCAGTGTCTGTCAAACATCCCTGAATAACATCCAAGTTAAGAGACTTCTTTTACAAGCTAATAGTCACAGAGGATTATGATCAGAACAAAATACAAATTGTGAAAACTTAGCCAGGTTTAATAACAATATCTGTATAGGCAGACTCCAAAAAATAAAATGTAACAGAACATTCCTGTTCTCAGAATCCTGACTCAAGCAATTATTGTCATCTAGTTTGAAAAGCAAAGTAAAAGCTATCTTTTTTTTTACATTTTACAGGAAAAAAAAATATTCCTGCATGACTGACTGTTTGGAAACCGAGTTATTTATATGGAACATACTCAGATGAGATAATTAAATATTTTCAGAGTCTTTCCTTTAACCTTAGCTTATTTCCTACAGCTCTGCATCTCTTTCCTCTCTCAAAGAAAGGTTTTATTACTTTAGGACAAGCTCAGTTATAAGCTTATTTTCCTTCACAAATCTATCTCCTGCTTTTGATTATTCCATGAAACTTTTCTCCCTCTTATACATAAATGCTCTGAGACTTTGTATTCATGTGTTCAGGTGGGAGGTTGTGTTTCCACCGCAAAGAAACAGATGTTAATGTTATCAATGCCAAAGTATCATTATATTCCTAGAAGTGATCCTTTTGAGCACAAGACAGAGTCTACCTAAAGGTGTTGCTCAGATAAACAGGACCATGACTACACCTGCCCACCTGCAAACAGCAAAATTAATCTGGTATGAGATAGAAAACAAAGCTGCAGTAGCTGAACTCCATCATGTAATCGTTGCTGACTTCACATTTCTATAATACATTTGGTTTGGGAGACCAGAGTGACAGAAACCTCAGTGACAACTGCTACTTGGCCTTACATATGGATGATATCAAAGAGATTGGCCTAAGGCTACATGACTAGTGAGGCCACATGTTGCCCTAGCTTGGCATAGTGGCTTATGACAACAACATGATTTATAAAGCAATAAACAGTCAAGACAATAACTCCTCATGTATGGAGTTATGTGTTGGGTTTCTGTCTGGCAGGGTTTTGGTTGTGGAAGAGGCTATTGGTGTGGCTCCTGTAAGAAGCTTTAAGAAGCTCCCTCAGCTTCATTCAGACCCACCTCTGGCCAAGGCTGAGCCAATCAGCACCTCTGCAATAACATATTTTGGAGCGGAACCTGTTGGGCAACTTCATTTGTTTTGGGAGGTCTGTATTGGAGAAGAGTGGGACTTAAGAGAGACAACCATGTGGACGCTGAGGTCAGTGAGGAAGGAGGAGGGGAGGCATGCAAGAGCAGATATTACCTCAGCCAACGGTGAGATGGCAGGCTGAGACCCTGCAGCCCTTAGAGATCAACAGTGGAGAAGCATCCCATCCACAGCCTGTGGAGGACACCATGCTGGTGAAAGTAGCTGTGTCTGAAGATGGCTGTGACTCTGAGGGAAGTTTGTGCTGGAGGAGTCCATCATTGCAGCCTGTGGAAGAGACCCATACTGGAAGGAGAAGTTCATGGAGAACTGTCTCACACAGAAGAGGCACCATGTGCAGCAGGAGAGGACTATGAGGAGTTTTCCTCGAGGAGGAAAGAGAGGCAGAAATGATATGGGACGGACTGTCTACAACCCCATTCCCTGCCCCCTGTGCCGCTGGCGAGGAGGAGGTAGAAAATAGAGAGCAGAGCTGAGCCTAGGATGGAGGAAGGGGTGGAGGAAGGTGTTTTTAAGATCCAGTTGGTTTTCTTACTGTCCAACTATGATTCAGTTGGTAAATTGGTGGTGGTTTTGTTGTTTAAATTAAATTGATTTTGTTTCCTCACGTCAAGTCTGTCTTTTACCAACGACCATAACTGGTGAGTAAGGCCTCCTTGTCCTTTGTCTTGACCTGTGGTGAGTTAACCTTAGCTGAGCACCAGGTGCCCACCAAGCCGCTCTATCACCCCTCCTACACCCTCCTCAGCAGGGCAGGAGGAAAGAAAACAAGATGGAAAAAAAAACCCTTGTCAGTGAAGACAAAAGCAGTTTAATGATAACAGAAGCAAAGCTAAGTAAGTCCGAGTGCAGAAGCAAAGCAAACAAAGATTTATTCTCTACTTCTCACCAACAGGCGATGCCTGGCCCCTTCCCGGGAAGCAGAGCTCCAATACATGTAACAGTTGCTTTGGAGGACAAATGAATGACCCTGCTCCTCCTACTTTTCCCTAGCTTTATAGTTAAGCAGACATCATATGGTCTGGAATATCCTTTTGGTCAGTTTGGGTCAGCAGTCCTGGTTGTGTGCCCTCCCAAGATCGTGCCCTCCCAAGATCTTGCCCACCCTATCCCACTGTGAGAGGGGAGTATTGGAAAGCGCCTCGGTGCTGTGCAAGAACTGCTCAGCAGTTGTCACAACATGGGTGTGTTATCNTATAGTTAAGCAGACATCATATGGTCTGGAATATCCTTTTGGTCAGTTTGGGTCAGCAGTCCTGGTTGTGTGCCCTCCCAAGATCGTGCCCTCCCAAGATCTTGCCCACCCTATCCCACTGTGAGAGGGGAGTATTGGAAAGCGCCTCGGTGCTGTGCAAGAACTGCTCAGCAGTTGTCACAACATGGGTGTGTTATCAACACCGTTCTAGCTCCCAACACAAAACACCACGCCATGAGGGCTGCTATGGGGGAAAATCAACTCCAGCTCAACCGGACCCAATACATGACCCTTGTGCCTTTGGTTGTGTTTTAGCCTTCCCATCCCACCAGAGGCAGATAGGAGCGGGCAAACGGCTGAGTGGTTTTTTTGTTGATGGCTGGGTGGGCTTAAATCACAACAGGACACATCCATGGGTACACACCATCACATAGAAGGCTGAGCCTGAATTATGGACACAGAAGTCCTACTGACAACCAGGACCCAGATATGTTGCACTGTTGGAGTGAGCATCCTGTACCCCTGCATGCTAGTCTGAACTGGGCTGGAGGAAATGCAACTTTGACTGATGCCTATGTGTGTGTGTACATGCATGGGTGTGTGTTGTAGAACAGGTTTCTTAAAAGACAGATTGCTATCCACATGCTACCATACCTCCCACACGGTAAATACATTTTAGATTATCCACCACTCAGTGTTATGTTTCCATTTCTGCAACCATTCCACCCCAGCCAAGTTCCCACACAAAATCGTGCTGTCTGAACTGCTGCTTAATCAGGTACACCAGACAATTACCTAAGAACTTCTGCATATAATCTTTAGTTCCAGCTACCACCAACATTAAAGGGAATGACTAAAATTTAACTTCAAGAAATAGAAAATCCATGAGGTCTGAAACTTGTTTTAAGAGGGTTTTTTATATTCTATTACCTTACAATGTTAATGGAGATTTGCTTTGCCAAGTAGAAAGAGATTCCGTAATTGCTATTTAGATAAGCAAAGTACTCACAGGTAATTCAACTGTGTTTTAAAAAACAAGAATAAAATACATCTTTATTCATATTCAATAACACATTGCAAAATGAGTAGTCCTCATTGACTCTACAGACCATCAACATTACTTAGTTATTGCTCAGACTGTGAAAATCTATCAGCATTAAAATGACAAAAATAAAATACTTAAAATGTTTTCTGTAAGTAAAGGGTTGGAGGATTTTTTCAAAGCTTAACATTCACATGGATGGAAAAGAAGCTTTAATTAAATGGGTTAGCTAGGCTGATGTTGTTAGCTAGAAAATAAAGCCCAAATTTTTTCATGTCCAATATCAACTGGTAGAGAAAAGAGAATAAATTCTCACATTTCTTTTTTAAAATTTAGAACAGGCATGGGAAATAGATTACCCATTTCTTTAACTCTCTTGAAGTATTGAACCTAGGTGAAAAGATTTGTCTGACAAAGAGCAACAATTCTTAGCAAAAAGCTGAGAGGGTTCCATAATATCTTCCAAAAATAAGCCTAAAACTTTCTTCTGTTTAGTTACTTCAGAACTTACTTTATAGTAATTAACATTCAACTTCCATGGAAATGATTTCCCCAAAACCTGTAACTTGAAAGACCAGTTTTTACAATGTAATGTATAGAATATATACTTCCCCTCAAAAAATTGGACTTGACCATGAAATACTACATAAATATTGTTCTTAGAGCTTTAAACAGTACATAGGGATTCTTTATTTTGCAATTAATAGCCAATGAAATATATTATTAGAAGTGACAGCTTCTGATAAAATATTTCACTCTAGTACTGACACAAAAAAAGAAATCCCAAAACTCAGCTAAGAGCTTAAAGTCCATGTTTAGTCTCATATGGTATTCCACTGCCTGAATCCATCTCAGTGTGGTATAACCATTTTCCATTACCTTAATAAGAATATTTTTAGCTATAGTCACCTATATTTATAGTATCTAGAACAGAACAGGATAGAATAGAATAGAATAGAATAGAACAGAATAGAATAGAATAGAATAGAATAGAAAACAATAGAATAGAATAGAATAGAATAGAATAGAATAGAATAGAATAGAATAGAATAGAATAGGAATAGAATAGAACAATTTGAGCTGGAAGGGACCTACGATGATCATCTAGTCCAGCTGTGAATCCCACTTACTATTCACCTTAAATTACTTTGTCCTAACTGTGTTTTTTTCATCAAAAAATTACTTCAAAATTCTTGTCCTGCTGAATCAATATATAACCACAGTACTCTCTGTCATTAGAGAGGAGATAGATAAGATAGATAACTAGACTTATGTTACCTATATCAATTTTACAGTACACTAATAAAGATTCAACAAAGTTTATTCAGAATATCTTACACTAAAAGATTAAAGCAATTCCCTTATCTCCAAAATGCCTATATTGAGGCTAAAATAGCCTACTATTAAGGCTAAAAAGTCAAATACCCAGTAGGTAGTTAGAAAACATAGTTTCAAATTTAATGTCTTATACTGGAAACTCCAGTTTCCAGGAAATTTTCTTCTTCTGATGTAGCTTAAAGAAAGTGCCACACAATGCTTAGTTTTAGGGAAAGAGGCCTATATTATAAAGGATACAGCTACTATTAAGCTTACTATTAAGGCAAAAATACCTTGCTATTAAGGCTAAAAAGTCAAATACCCAGTAGGCAGTTAGAAAATATAGTTTTGAATTTAATGTCTTATATTGGAAACTCCAGTTTCACGGAAATTTTCTTTTTCTCATGTAGCTTAAACCAAGTGCTAACTGCTTGTTTGTCTGAGCAAAGGTAAGAGAAAAGGTCTTATTATAACCTTCAGCTGAGCAATTCTCTCTTCTCCTTGTCAGGTGCTACCACGCAGTTCTAGTTCACTACAGGCATTACTTCAACTTCACACCAGTGTGAGAATGTTGCAAAGAATGGAAACACACGTGCTTAACTGTGCAGTAATGCACTTCTTATGAGCCCTGAAGGAGTTTTGCCCATTGAATTCAGTGACATCAGGGCCCGAAGTACCTATCTTACAATTAAATATTTATTTTATTTATTTCAGTGGATCTGATATCTTACCACCCATGGTTTGTCAGGTACCCAAATCTCCCACAAGTACTTCGGCATATCTCCAAAATTCAGTGCCTAAAAAGCAATAATATTTAAATAAAAAAGATGTGTCATTCTTACTACAGATCTTCAGATAACCCACCTCCCCAGTGGCCCAATAGTGGTAATATAGAAAGGAAAATGTGAGCAAATTTCTAGCCTAGTGTTACCAAACATACACATGGTAACATTTAAAATGCTACATCAAATGAACAGTTTAGTTTCTGAAGGCTGATCGTATAACATTTTGATGCAGCCAAGCAACAGATTTTCAGATGGGTTTTTATTGTTCTGTTTAGTGAACTACCATGTGAAATCTCTGTCTCATAATAAGAATTTTTTTTTTTTAGTTTAATGCACTATTAAGCTTTTTATTAAGATATTATTAATCAACCCTGAGACTCTAAAAGGCAAAACCAGCAGATCTTTAAAACTGCAATTAAAGCTGTGTTTAATGTGAGAACATTAATGGATGTTCATGCTCTGTTACTAACTGCTAAATATAAATAGCAGTACATACTTCAGGTTCCCTCCTGAGTATAGTACTCAGACATCCCAAAATATCATGTCTCTCATGTGTGTATGTGACTATAAGAGAACTGTGGAGAGAAAGGTCAGTAGGTTACCAAGTTTGCAGAACCTTCAAAACTGCCTGTTCCTAGAGGAACTGCATTGGTTATCCAATGCAACAGCAGAATGGTACCACAATAATTCTGAACAATCTAAGCCAGAGCAACACATGCATTTGGAAGGGCAGTAGAAACTCAGGTATCAACCCAGAACTATGCCTTTGTACTGTACTCAGCTGAGTACAGTTCAGTACTGCTTTCAATTTTATTTGAGAAAAGAAAGCTTCCCAGAGAGAGAACATTACATTAGAGTAACGTTTCTGGAAAGCCGGACAATTTCAAATCCATTCTCTGTAGAGTAATATGCTCAAATTGCAAACCACTCTGTGCACCATATTCAGAAAAGACATTAGCATTCTATACAGAATTTACCATTGTAGAGTGAGCAAAATCCTCAAAAACCTACACATCAAATAGTACTTTTACTCGCAATGGAAAATACATGTCTCTTCCAAAGTACTCCCAACAGGTACCTCAGATATCTCACACAAGGTCTGTGTTCTTGGAGAATTTTATTACAGTTCTTAAAGCTTTTTCAAGAAATCCCCCTGCAAGCAGAAAGTAATCTTAAGTATTTTATCCACTAAAAATATTCTCCTCTGCTATCTGAAGTCACATGTCCAACCAACTTCAGGAAGTCCCTTCTTTGTCATCTAAAATTTCATTTGAAAACAAAACAAAACAAAACCAAAATGCTTTACACAAGCAGAAATGTTATTTGGTCTTACACTCTGAATGAAAAGGCACTTAAACAATCCATGGGGATTAATAAGTATAGCTTAACAGAAAGGTAAAAGGATGCATCATTTTAAAATCTGCCTGTATGTCCTCTGATATTTCACATATGATTGTTTTCTTCATTTACATAAGTACAAATGAAGAGCAATTCACCCAAAGGCAATAGAATTAAACTGGTAAAAAAGCAAAGGAGTCCCTGTGGATCAAGCTCTCTTTTTAGAACATATTATCCACTTTGAAAAAGTGATGAGTTTTTGAAGACAAACTCCATATTACAAAATACCTTCTTACTTGTTAGGAAGTCACCTTTAAAGAAATAAATCATCTTTGCAGAAATAAGTATTGTTTCCTGAAAATAATTGGAAAGGAATCACAAGATCAATTTCAATAACAACAAAATAATGAAAGTTTCTCCCACCCTCTTTGCTAGTTGAAAGCTTAGAGACACCATCAAAATAAAACAGGAATGAGTAGGAATAAAATCTCATTCATTTAAGAATTGCAGATTGAAAAGACAAATGCATGGCATCATTAAATACAATGCCTTTTTTCTACATAGTTACTTTCTCAAAAAGTAGACTACTGCTCCATCAGAAGTGAAATACATCTTTCTCGCTTTCCCTTGCTTTTGCTAATGGTTAAGATCATGATGCATTGCAGGGTCAGCACAGAGAACCAGGGAAGCAACAGTTTTGCAACAGCTTCTCTGGGTCCTCATCCTTCTACAGCTTCTCTGTGCCCACCAGCACATGTAGAAAGCTGTAAAGGAAGTGACTCCTGCTTTCAGTCTTAGAACCAATGGCAAATCCAATCAGTATTAAACCAGGACCATACTCTACACCCAAATAAATTATGGATAGAAGTTGAGGGAGAAAAGGTTTTGAGGGAGGAGGGAGAAAAAAAAGTACTTGTAAGGAACGAGTAACATGAAATGTACTTTTAGGTATTATAAAGAATGGTTTAAAGTTCTAACAGGAGACAAGTCACTTGTCCCTGAGGTCAGTGTAGAAAGTACTCTCATCAGTTGACCTAAATTCATGATTCCAGAAATGGCTCATGATTGCCATACACTTAAAATTCAGGGTTGGATTCAAAAGGTCTTAAGAATATATAGCTTCTTCCCTAAAAGGTGTTCAAAAGTCAACATAATTTAAGATATCATAAAGCATGCAAGATTTGTTTCTGTGAAAAAGTTTTATCTTTTTCTTTCCAACTGTTCTTCTATTTAATGAGCTGACATCAGCAAAATCCTTCAGCCAGAATGCATAGTTGCTTTTTATTTCATTTATCATCCAACATTTACAAACAAAAGTATTGTGGGAATATCTTGCACTAAACAGTTCAGATGGAAGAGTGAAATGACAAAGTCAGCATCATAGATGAGATTGCATTCCAACAGCAAGGAAGATAGCACAGAAAAAACTTGCCAATTGCTTTTTCCCTATAAAATGAACAGCTAGAACCACAGACCTCTAAGAGTAATGAAAACAGCCTACTGTGTCATCATTCTATGCAAGAAAGGGAGAGAAGAGATTAGCCTAAAACTCTTACAATAATATGGATTTTTTTCAGCTGACAAAAGCAATACTCTATAAAATCTTTTCTGTGCTTTATTTCTAATTACCTTCTATCCTTTAATGAACAAGAAAGCACTTGATCTTGAAAGTCCTTGTGCAGTCAAAACTCCCACTAAAATTAATGGAACATTTTTTTCCAGCCTATGAGCTCTGAGATCAGTCCTCAAACTTAGCTCTTTCTAAGCTTCTTCTATTAATCAAACTTAGGGGCTTTTTTTTCTCCTTTTCTGCTAGGATCATATATTAAAAACTACAGACATCAGAAATCACAACCTCGTCTGAGGAAGAAAGCCTGCTGTACTGTAGCTCAATTTCACAAGAAAAACCCTGATTCTGAAGAACCTTGGTTACCTGGACATCAAATACATAATTTTGGCCTCTTCAAACAGTTCATACAAATGTTGTTGCACAGTGCCTGTGGAAGTTAAGCTGCTTGAAATACACAACTGAAATGTGTGTACACAAACTTTCTAATCAGGCAAACCTCACTGAAACTAATACACCAAAACATAAGGGACTCTGAAAAGCCTCATCTCTTGCTCCCAGCAAATAAGGAGTTAAGGGACTGAGGTTCAATGCCCATCTAGCCTCACACAACTTTCAACATATGTCTGATATTTCAGCACCTAAAAGTAAAAAACAGGGCAGGTCCTGTTTGACCACCCTGATCTCCTTCCATGACCAGGTGACCCACCTAGTGGATGCAGGCAAGGTGGTTGATGTTGTCTACCTGAACTTAGTAAGGCATGTGACAACCATCTTCCACAGCATCCTGTTGAACAAGCTGGCGGCTCATGGTGTAGACAGGTGGACTCTTCACTGCATTAAAAACTGGCTGGGTGGCCGAGCCCTGAGGGTTGTGAATGGAGTTAAATCCAGTCGGCGGCTGGTCACAAGCGGGATCCCCCAGGGCTCACTTCTGGGGCCGGTCATGTTTAATATCATTATCAGTGACCTGGATGAGGGGACTGAGTGCTCCCTCAGTAAATTTGCAGATGACACGAAATTAAGTGGGAGTGTCAATCTGCTTGACGGTAGGAAGGCTCTGCAAAGGGATCTAGACAGGCTGGATCAATGGGCTGAGGTCAATTGTATGAGGTTTAACAAAGCCAAGTGCCATGTCCTGCACTTCGATCACAACCCCCGGCAATGCTACAGCCTTGCGGAAGAGTGGCTGGAAAGCTGCCTGGTGGAAAAGGACCTGGGGGTGCTGGTGGACAGCCATCTGAGCAGGAACCAGCAGTGTGCCCAGGTGGCCAAGAAGGCCAACGGCATCCTGGCCTGTATCAGAAATGATATGACCAGCAGGAGTAGGGAGGTGATTGTGGCCCGGTCGTCGGCACTCGTGAGACCACACCTTAAATACTGTGTCAAGTTTTGGGTGCCACAGCACAAGAAAGATATTGAGGTGCTGGAGCAGGTGCAGGGAAGGGCAACAAAGCTGGTGAGGGGTCTGGAGAATATGTCATATGAGGAGCACCTGAGGGAACTGCCATTGTTTAGCTTGGAGAAGAGGAGGCTGAGAGGAGACCTCACTGCTCTCTACAACTACTTAAAAGGATTTCGTAGTGAGGCTGGTGCTGGTCTCTTCTCCCAAGTAACTAATAATAGGAGAAGAGGTAATGGCCTCAAGTTGTGCCAGGGGAGGTTTAGATTGGATGTTAGGAAGACGTTCTTCACTGAAAGAGTGGTTAGGCATTGGAACAGGCTGCCCAGGGAAGTGGTGAAGTCACCATCCCTGGAGGTGTTCAAAAAACAGGTAGACGTGGTGCTTCAAGACATGGTCTAGGGCTTAGGGAGACATTCAATGAAGGCTGGACTAGATGATCCTAGAGGTCTTTTCCAACATAAATGATTCTGTGATTCTGTAAATCTTTATCACTATGCCTCAATAAATCACTCCAATTTGCTGACAGTTGGTTAATCATTCCAGGAAAATCACAATTCTTATACAGTTTAAGAAAAAAACAACAAAACCTAGCAAGAAATTTCTGTATTCAAAAGAATTTGCTGTCTTTTGACTGTAATACAGTAGCACTATTATCTCACCATAATTCTCAATTTTCTCCCACTGAAATGGTATAGGAGGCTCTTGCACAGAAATAAAAATAAAATATACCGTAACCTGTCAAATTAGGTAGTACTAACAACAGTGTCCTAAGAAAAACTGAGACTTCTTTATAGCTGGTCATTAATAGGCCTTAGCAAGGATAATTTCCATTGTTCATTTTTTACACTTCAACAGCACAGTTGAGTATGTACATGAGAGAACTGACAGGAGAGCACAACATTTAATTGCTCATTTAGAGAGCCTGTGAGAACCTGTACTGCACTGGTATATGGTCTAGAAGTGATACAGTTCTGCATGGATTCTCACATAAGATTATACCTGCTGTGAAGGTGCTGTAATATCTGTGGAGATTCTGTAACATTGTGTTAATTTATGAGGAATTCAAGCAAAATGAACTACTGATCTTTTAATTGCAGTGAAAAAATAAAAGATCCAGAAGATGACAAAAAACAAGGAGAAACAAGGATGATGGATTGATTTACACTTTGACACGTTCATTCACACACACACAAAATATCTCCCCAATAAACACGCAGTTGAAGAAGCAGCACCAGATAAGTCCTTGCCAACTCGTTGGGTTCTCTTCTTTGCCAGCTGGCATGGTTTCAGTTGACTTCGGCACTCTTTTGCCTACAGCTTGCTTTTATTTTTAAATGCTGTAATTTACAGGACTTGAAAACACACATAAAAATATTAAATAAATAATACCTACTGGTGATGGTTGCTTATCATGGAATAATAATAATTAAAAAAACACTAGAAAGTAAAAGCAGCAATTAAATCAGTTGCAGAGATAAGCAATTTTGCTTGTTTTCCAAAACAAAATCAATAACCCTTCTCCCCACCCCGCCACACACACACACATAGGCACAGTCACTTTTTAAAGAATGAAGTAAAACCTTAGAAGGCAAATTGTAATTTATTAAAAAGAATGAAAGAAATAATATAACGTCAATGTTAGAACCGAAAGGTTCACAAGACATGCAATTATTTTTCTGTGTGAGCAATTAAGTGTGTTTTTAGAAAGACAAATGAATATTTTGTTAGAAAAAGAAACCAAGTACATTTTTCACTGTTTTGTTTCTGGTTTCTTTTAATCAAAAAAACCCATCCAAAGATACTTTAGAATCTACCTGTACTGATGTTAGCAGTGAATACAGAATACACAAAAACTAGTAAGAGACATGTCTTGGAGATCACAGAGAAATTCTACCCCATCAAAAGAAAACAAAAAGAGACTTCATAATTCAGTTTTGATTTTCAAACCATGTGCATTCCCCCATGCAACCTCTGTGCTTGCAAAATAATACTCTATGCTATCAAAATTTTACTGTTAGAGTCATGTGTTTTAGTCACCATTGCCTCACAGACCTATATTCCCTGCCTTTGTCCCAGACTCCTTCGTTAAATAAGACTCTGGTACTCATTTTAATAGTTACTGCTTCATTGGTAACTATTAAAATGAGATGTAAAGAGAAAATAACACTGCAAAGACTGTCCAAAGCTAACAGCAAGTTTACCTTTCATATTCTACAGTGAATACATTGCTCTCATCTATTTATTGTCTATGCAATGTCTAATTACTGCTGATCTCATGACATGAGACCATTTGACAGGTATAAAATTTTATCACATGCAAGGTACCAAATATATAATTTAAATACAAGACTGTTTATTTTGAACACAAACATTCAGATGCAATCCACACATAAGGACAACATAATCCTATTATTAATTAAAAATCTGTTGCTGTTTCTAGGACAGTGTAATTCTTTATGGCTGAAATGGAGTTGGACTGGCTGTTAATGATGACAATTTATAACTGGTTTCAGCCATAAAAGATTACATTATCATCCTGCAAATATAAAATGATTATAGTTTTCTGCTTCTTTAGTGTTGCCTAAAATTATGATCTGTGAAGTCTTCCATATTCATCCCAAGGGCAAAGGAAAAGCATGGTCATATAGACAAAGAATAATGTGTGGTTCTTGAGAAACAGACAACTACTCTTTAGGCTTGTGTGGATTACCCCTACATGAAATAAATTGGTGGTTTCAATTTAGCTCAAAGTAGATGTGATTTATCTATTAAAAAACACAAGCAGACTACTTATTGGTAACTCTAAGGTCAAAAAGGTCAAAGATTCAAACCACCACCTGACCAACAGTGACTGGTTCTTTGCACTGCTCTTCATTGCACTGCACCTATTCTGTGGATACACTGTGACAAAAGTGCATGATAAAAGTCTAAATATCACCTCTCACGACTGTGAAAATCTCTGCAGGTGCAAATATAGAAGGGTCAATCATATGAAAGCACAGCAACATCCAGGGAGATTGTTTCAGTAGCTGCAGCATTAAGTAAGCAAGCTATATGCAAAGGGAAAAAGAAAAAAAGAGCACATGCTTGTACTCTCCAGATATTTCTAAATGTTAAGTGATGGTGTGCTTAAAAAAAAAAAAAAAAAAAGTGAAAAAGTGAAATAGAATCTCTCTTTAGAAGGAATACAATCTCCTTCTCATTTTCTCTTTCTCTCAGATGCAGCATATTATGTTGCAAAGGACAATCCTTTACACCTTAGAAGAGGACTCTAGTCTGATGGGAAGATACTTAGTTTTCAAAGATACATTTTACTAAAATCTCAAAGGTGTATGTGATTCAGCTTTAAAATAGGCACTATGACTCAATGTATTAATTTTTTCCCAATTTAATACTTTTATTCCAATCCTGTGAATTCTATAAGCTCAAAAATCATGCTGGGAATAAGCATATACATTGAGGCTTTCTGGTAATGATTTCCACAGATCACATGGCAATTCTCTGTTATGATGTGAATCACAGAATCACAGAATGGTAGGGGTTGGAAGGGACTTCCTGAGCTTATGTAGTCCAACCCCCTGCCAAAGGAGGTTCACCCAGGGCAGGTTACACAGGAATGTGTCCAAGCAGGTTTCAAAAGTGTCCAGAGAAGGAAATTCCACAACCTCTCTGGGCAGCCTGTTCCAGTGCTTTGTCACCCTCAGGGTAAAGAAGTTTTTCCTGATGTTGAGGTGGAACTTCCTGTGTTCCAGCTTGTACCCATTGCCCCTTGTCCAAACACTGGGCACCACTGAAAAGTGGCTGGCTCCATCCTCTTGACACCTGCCCTTTAGATATTTATAAACATTTATTAGATCCCCTCTCAGCCTTCTCTTCCGCAGGCTAAACAGCGCCAGGTCTCTCAGCCTTTACTTGTCAGAGAGATGCTCCAGTCCCTTTATCATCCTTGTAGCCCTACATTGGACTCTCTCCAGTAGTTCCTTGTCTGTCTTGAACTGGGGAACCCAGAACTGGACATAATACTCCAGATGTGGCCTCAGCAGGGCAGAATAGAGGGGGAGGAGAATCTCACTTGACCTGCTGGTCACACTCAAACAAATTGTGAACTCTGTACAAATTATGAAGAGAGTAGCAGCCTTCTGGTTGAGGTGGAGGGGTACAGTTAATTATTGTTGCCATTCAAAGAAAGTAAATGTAAACTTCTGATTACAGTCAGAAGAAAATAATGAGTTTATCATGATCAGTTTATTTTTCTCACTACGAAGAACAGTGATACAGTAATTGTAATGAAGATCATGAGGATATCAAAGAAACAAAGCAATGCTTGAAAGAAACTTCAGAAATTACCCTGATTACAATGCCTAGGATATGATTGACTGAGCCCATCGTTAGTAACTTTTCCCTTTTGCAGACTGAAAAACATATTTTGTCAAGATTTACATAAAGGATCTACGTTGTTACAGATGCTCTTATTCAATTATTTATATACCTTGTTTCTAGTAAGTCTAATCTTATTTTCTCTTCTGTCTGAATGTCACAAATTTTATCCCAGTTCTTACACTGATGTTAGTATTTGAAGGAGAGGAAAGGGTTGTACTGAGGTTTAACCCATTTCACTAGCACAGCTGCCTGGCTAATCAGTTAAAGACTGATTCATACCCCAAGATATCTTAACTAATCTGTATTGATCCCTTTGACATCCATTATCTCCATATTAATAAAAAAAAATAAATGACACCTTCTCTAGTGTGCTTCTTCATAAACATGACTACTTTTAAAAATAAACAATATAGTTTTCAATCTCTTAAAAATTTTTCTAATTCTACAAAAGCCAAGCATAAAGTGAAAGCAGAAGTCAATAAATGAATGCTGTCTTTGCAGTAATTTGGATAGGAAACGTGTTCCATTCATGTTAAAGAACAAGGTAAAAAACATTTTTCAACAAGATAATGTCAAACAGAACTCAAAGGTCTAAAATCTTTTTTTCTTATATCATCCCACACTAATCCTGACATTGCCAGTAGTTGATTTGTATCAGTGAGTGTTACAATATAATGTAATTAGCAATGGCAATGTTACCACAAATAGTATAAACAGCCCTGCTCTACTGCCTTTAAATTAGTTTTGTAAGCATGTTAATAACATACTATCAAGCGTCAATACAAATCCTTGACAGCTTCTTGAAAAAAGCTTATGCATGTCTAAGCAATTTCCTCATACACAAGTTTTCTTTAGAAAACATGTTGTCACTATTCCATTAGCTCGAAAGGGAGTGTATGCATAAAGGAATCTCTGCTAAGGAAGTCTGACTGCTAGCCAAGAAAGCATATGTTTAATGGTCTGTACTTACTGCTGGTTGGGATAGGGTTGTAGGTACCACAGCATCAAATGAATTTCTTCTTTAAAAGATGTCTGTCAATGCAGTCAATGCTCTTCATTTTAAAAGAGGGGATCCTTTGAACAGCATAAAACCCCTCATTTTGACAATATTTCAACAGGGAATGAAAACAGAGTAGATTAACAGATATGTAGGGCAGATATATTAGGTCTGATCCAAAGTCTCTGAAGTCCATCAGAATTTGGGTGGTGTCCTAAACTAGTCACCTTCCTGAAAACATTAAAAAAGAACACACAAATCCCCCAAAACTCCACCAAACCCAAGCCCAAAATGAAATTCATGTATTTTTGCTACATATCCTACCATAAGGTCCTTGACAACATTAATGATAATTTGACTCCCTACAGTCAAATCCTGCATTCTTGGCAAAGGTAGAAACATGATCTCTAACTCAGTTTTTCAACTTGTATTTTGCTGAGCTGCCCTCTGGAAGAACCACTCCTTTACTATAGATCAGGGGTCCTCAAACTACGGCCCGCGGGCCGGATACGGCATTCTTTTTCCTGTTTTTTTGTGCACTACTACAAATAAAATATGTGCAGTGTGCATAGGAATTCGTTCATTTTTTTCCAAACTATAGTCCGGCCCCCGACAGTGTCTGAGGGACAGTGAACTGGCCCCCTGTTTAAAAAGTTTGAGGACCCCTGCTATAGATGGAGCCCCCCACAGGTGTTCAAACTTCAATGTCTATCATTTTGCCTTCAAAAAGTTCAGCAAAAGGAATCTTATCACCATTGTTCAAAGATATTTTCCATACTGTCATGCAGTTGGTTAATTTGATTATCTTCTCATTTTGTACAAAACTATTATCTTAGTAAGACATTCAGAATGCCAATAGGTAACCTTAACACTATGATACAATGTATTATCGGTGACAAGCGGTGTCCATCAGAATTCCATACTGGGACCAGAGCTGTTTAATATCTCCATCAATTACATATAGACAATGGGATCGAGTGCACCCTCATCAAGTTTGCAGATGACTCCAAGCTGAGTGGTGCAGCTGACACACCAGAGGGATGGGATCTCATTCAGAGGGACCTAGACAAGCTTTAGAAGTTGGCTTGTTGAACATGAGGTTCAACAGAGGCAAGTGCAAGGTCCTGCCCCTGAGTCGGGGAAATCCCCAATATCAAAACTGACTGAGGGATGAATGGATTGAAAGCAGGTTAGAAAGGACTTGGGGCTACTGGTGGATGAAAAGCTGGGCATGAGCTTTTGTTCCATGAGCTTGCAGCCCAGGAACTGAACCATATCCTAGGCTGCATCAAAGAAGTGTTGCCAGCAGATTGAGGGAGGTGGTTCTGCCACTCTACTCCGCTCTGGTGAGACCCCACCTGGAGTACTGTGTCCAGCTCTGGAGCCCTCAGAAGGATATGGACCTGTTGGAGCAGTTCCAGAGGAAGGCCACAAAAATGATCAGAGGGATTCCTATGAAGAAAGGCTGAGAGAGTTGGAGTTTTCCAGGCTGGAGAAGAGAATGCCATGAGGAGACCTTATTGTGGTCTTTCAGTGCTTAAAGGGAGCTTATAAGACAGATAGGGACAGTCTTTTTAGCAGGGCCTGTTGTGACAGGACAAAGGGTAATTGTTTTAAGCTAAAAGATGGTAGATTTTGAATGATATGAGGAAGAAATTCTTTACACAACCAAGGTAGTGAAAAACTAGAACAGGTTGCTCTAGTAGTTTAGTAAAGTTGCAGTGATTCAGTCCCTGCAGCCAAGCCACGTGGCTGCTGCGGCTGCCCCCCACTGCAAACAAAAGAGTTTTAAAATGCCTTTTTGATTTGAGATAAGGAGAGTTTAATACAGTGACACATAAGAAACAATTGCGGTAACAACAGCAATAACAACAGTAAGAAAGAAAATCCACAAATAAGCGATACCACATAGACAAAGAGATGCTCCCGAGCAGAGTGATCGCAGACCGTGAGTCACCCCCCCAGAACCGGAACTGGCCCCAGGGCACGATGTTAGCATCGTATAGAATAGCCTGGCTGCACCAAATTAACCCTGTCCTGGCCAAACCAGGACAGTTGCCCAGAGGAGTGGCAGAAGCCCCACCCCTGGAAACATTCACGGTCAGGTTAGACAGGTCTCTGAGCAACCTGATCTACTTAAAGATGTCTCTGGTCATTGCAGGCAGGTTGGACTAGATGACCATTAAAAGTCCCTTCCACATAATCCATTCTATGATTCTATATATGAAGGTATGACTACCTTTCTCTCCCTTTGCCTAAGACTAGAACTAGGACTAACCAGGATGATACCGTTCTGTGACTCAGTTTCAGTTTAAGCAGCCAAGATGAGCCTCTTCATTACTCTTAATCTACTGACAAAATATAAAAAACTTTCACTGAATTAGTCTATTATATTAACAACTTTTAAAAATGTAAGTTGTGCAATTTTTATATTACATTAACATTTAGTGTCCTATTGCAAATCCAGTATTCTCTGATGTGATACAGAATCTGCTCATGTAATATAGAAGGTGATAACACAGCAAAATACTTGAAGCTTTTAACTGTGAAACCCAACATAACTCTTTTACTATTTTCATAAAATTCAATATTATATTAAGAAAATACTAGCACTCTGATGAATTTAGAATCCATGAAAATTACTTATGTCAGATTTTGCAAATGTAGATTGCAGTTAGTGCTATGATACAGCTCTTATGTTTAATTACATAGAATCTACGAAGTTCTGAATTGTGGAAAATAAAAACATTCTTTAAATCCTCCACTAAAAATACATATGATCAGTTTAGTGCCAAAACAAAAATAATTCTATGAAGTCTGAAAGAAACTGTGAAAATCATGTTGGAGGTTAAAGACAGAGAAGGGAAAGGTAATGATTATTTAATTGTATAAATTTTGTCTAGTACATTTTACTAAGCATTTGCTGCACTGGTATTGCACAAAGTTCTTCAAAATAGTTATATGGACCATTCAACTAATTGTTTTTACTCCTCAAAGAAATTCTAATCACCAAGAGTATCACAGGTCTTTTTTGCCCACATAGCTTTTATTTGAAGTGTTATAATACACAGTGTTCTCTTTTATATACACATATTACTTATTTATTTGTAGTTGGACAAGTAGGATGAAGAAAACAAATTCCTGGCCTTCATTTGATTGAAGATTGGAGGAAAACCTCAACAGTTGAAAGCAAAGACTTTAAAATATGAGCTAAACACCCATATTAAGATGTCTGAGACTAAAATCCTCTATGGAGATTAGGCACTAAAAAGGAAGACCCTTTCACTTTTACAATTTTCTAGTGTGGTTTTTAAGCCAACTTCACTTATTTACTACCTCAGCATTAAATTACATAATCTATACTAAGTACTATGTTCCTAATGACAACAGAATCAGTCAGACTTTTTTTAGAATTGCAGAAATTAGGAGAACTGCCTAGCTTCCAGGTCCAGGCATGTACAACATAACTGGGAGCCTTAACTAAGACAATTCCATCTCATCACATTTCTGCCTGACAGAGAGTAACCCCAACTAGAACGAAAAAATCAAACAACCCCACCAAAAACCCAAATAGCCATGAATATTTCAATGGACCAGGTAGTGGATTGTTGGATCAGATGACCTCCACAGGTAAAGCCATATTGGTTCAGGTCAAGGACCTGCCTGGCTCAGTATCCTGTCTCCAACCATCTTGACAACCGTTTGTGAAATCAGTCTAGTATGAACTGAAGAACACTCAGTTATCTGGATTTATGGAGGATTTATTCCTTCACAGGTCTAAAGTAAATGTGCAATTACTTGTCTGCATACATTATCCAGGAATGGTCATTCTTCTAGAGGAAAAAGAACAGCCAGATCTTTGTTGCAGAAAACAGACCCCAAACCAGAATTTGCAACACACAATTCATTCCGGCTCTAGGGAAAAGCAAGAGATAGGCAAGCTTTCTCTCAGCTTCTGATTATTTGAAAATCAGCCTGACAGCTATTGAGAATCCCACAACTTTTCTAACTTATTCAGGATCATTTCTTCAACAACTGATGAAAGTGATCATATGAGTAGAAGGAAATTGGCTAAAGCTGAACTGGCCTGTACAGGCAACTGTGAAGCTTTAGGGTGTGTTTTTAATTTGTCTGTTTCTAATTCTGTCATTAATAATGGCTACTACTTAGCAACTGAAACTGCCAACATTTGGGACAGTGTTATTCTTTAAGCATTTAGTAACAAAAAAAAAACCCAAACAAACCACAATTTTAAGAAATCCAGTTGATACAAATAGTAGCAGCGTAATAATTTATCATTCTGTCCATACAGTGATATTTTTACTTTTACAGAGTTCAACAGAAAGATACTACAGAATGTCTTTAGTTCAAAATACTACATTTCCCACTGTGTCTCCCATGACAACCAAGCTCCACTGCAAACAAACTGTACCACTAGAAGGTATTAAGAGTAATAGAAATAATTTATATTCTTCCTTCTGTTGACTTCCCCACAAAAATTGAGCTTCAGCACTTTCAGGACTAAAAGCAAAATCTTAGTTTTCTCTTGCCTACATACAAATGAATCAAAAATTGCATCAGCCCACCTTGATAAGGAAAACCAAACCTAACTACCTGATTCAGTTGTTCTAATAGAAATGTTCAGATATTAATAAGATTGAAAACACAAGTAACAGAGCAGGGTGCGAGGCCAGATACTAACAGAATTAAGCAGTTGCCATTTGCTAAATTCCAGAGTTTAGCAAACATTCATACATCCCAGCCAGAGATTTTTTAAGTCTGTAAACTTCAATAGTAGTTTCTGTGATCTCAGACTGTGCTGCCACCAGAAAGACACCCCTCACTTTTTTCTCTTTTGCTGGGCACATCCTCTGCTATGTCAGTACTTAAATCACGTACCTCACCAGTTATGTCAGTTCCTTGAACTGACTAAAAACTAGATCTGCCTCCCCAAATTATTATTTTTCCCAGAACAGCTGAACAATCACTAGGGCTGACACAAGAGAGGTGGCAGGAACAGACAGCTGGAGGCAGGGAAAAGAGCACAACTTGCCTTTTTGGCGGTAGTGTGGTCAAAACTGATGCCGAGAGATCAAAGAGAAAGCTAGAATATTATATGACAGGAGCTGTATCTCATTCTGTATTCTTCTCCTGAACTGGAAGAGCATGAGATGAACATGAATTCCCATTAGAACTAGCTTTATTATACAGCCAGCTAACACCAGTACTTCTTCACTATCTGGAACAATGATCTGATGATTTATGGTATTGGAAGCTAGGCTACCATTCCACAAGAGGCACACCAAGCAGGATCTTGACTTTTTAAAACTTAGGAAAACAAATTATTTTAAAGAACAAGTAGCCACAGAACCAGAGGATTTCATCAGGAGCACCTGCCAAACTAGTCAGTTTGCTGTGCCCTTGGGAGCTATTAGAGAAAAGGTTCATCAGACATCTACCACAATAAAGAGCATAAAAGGTACCTTTATTGTATTTAAAGAAGGAAAGAGAGCCAAAACAAAGTGCTTATAATAAACTGTAACTGCTTGCTCTTCAGGTCTACCAGATAACTTCTAATTTCACATTAATGGGGAAGAAATCAGAAAAATAAAAATGAAAATATCTCTATGAAGAAAATGTATAAGCCATTTAATACTAATACTAATTCAAATACAACATTGAAAAGAATTTTAAGGAGCAAAAGGTAATAATTCTTCCTATCAGTGGTCCACCCCTGACAATTATTGGAAGTGTACTTCTAGAAAATTTACTTAAAGGAAACACTGTAGATTTTAACTGTTTGCCTTGAATATTTACTGAACAATATCAGTAACCACTTCTTCAAATAAGTGTCTGGATCTGGAGACATACTGTGGTCTTTCTTTCCAGAAAGAGTTCATTTACAACAGCAATCTTACAACTGAACTTTCAGGGTATGTTTCTGTAAGTCTGCACCTGAAAAAAGCAGCCAAATCTTCTGATTTAGATCTTTCTTTTAAAACTTTTTCCTTTTTTTTTTTTTTTTTAATGAAAAACTCAGATTATACAATACTAGGGATTGAAGATCCAAAACCTGATACTTATCCAGATGTATTTTAACCTCATTGTTAGTCATTCTCCTTAATTCGGTGTCAGCCTTATTATCTACACCTAGACATTAAACTGATGTTTTCATAAATGCCACAATGACAAACACTGAATATACCGTAGGAATGTTAATGTATACTTAAATAACAAATGTATCTGAAAATAAACCATTTAAAGGATGTTTTCACATTTCCAGAAATCTTCACAGACCTTCTTCCCTCTCAACTAAAATGAGCTTTTGGCTTTTCCAAAGGCAGCTGTGAAAGTAGCTTGTCAAAGGTAGGCCCGCAGATCAGAGATTTGAAGAGGGGAGCCAGAACATCAGCAGAAGCCTGTGATGTTAAATTCACTACCTACAAAACCCATACATCAGCAGTTATGCCTAAATGTTGTGCAAACTGTGTATATGTTGCCATTCTAAAAGTAACTTTACCACCACTGGAAAAGGCAGTATTTTCAACCACTGAAAAAGGCAGTAGGGATGTAAATAGAGTCCCTATTTTATCTTTAAATCCAACATACTGCTTATATTAAGACATTTCACAGAGTCAGGGTGCCAAAGCATTCGCTTCGCACTGAGATTTGTTATACTGTGAGATCTGACCTAAATTAAACTCCACTATTTGATGAGCTGCACCAATCTGATCTTTGAGCTTCTGCTCTACAATTGCCCAGTTCCCTTGCTCTGATCCCTTCTCTTGCTGAAACAGATCCAGTAATCTCTGTCATACACAGAAATAGTCTCAAAGGAGGAAGTATATTCTATGGCAGTTCTAGGGAGACAGACACCATTGTTAGACACTACTAAGATCTCAGATATACATTCTTGTCCAAGTCAGTGAATTTAGAAAGAGTTCCTTGTAGCACAGGGTTCACAATTTGATATTTTGCACTTAAATGTGTGCCAACTCACCTTTCAGCCTCATCGGTTACTAAGCTAAAAACATTTGTACAGTGTTTGTTCATTTTTTGTGAAATGGGAAGGTTATTTGTCAGAGTCTAACAACCTTCCACACTGATACAGCAGGAAGGTCTAGCATTCCTTTCAATTAAAATGCTGCGGTTTTCAAACTGAGTAAGAAATTTGATAATGCAGACAACACATGTAAAGCCTTTGGCTTGTAAATGACTGAGAACTTGCAATCCATCATCTAAAACAAAACCCATAAGAACTGTCCTAGCATGAAAGATATCTTTCCCAGAACTTCATCCATTGACATCCTGCATCATTTCATTTTTCACTGAGAAAATATGAAAATATTCCCAAACTGCTGAGAGAATACAAATGCATTTAGTCTTTGATTAATTACATTAAAACCACAAATGTGAAACCTCCACACAGGGAAATGGGTGAATAGGACATCTTTTCCCCTCTTTTATTTTTGTCTTGTTATAAAAATGTCACAGTTTTCACTTCTAGGAAAGATGCCAACAATACTGAAATAAATTGAAAATGTCCAAGTGTTGGCCAGAATGAAAGTTTTGCCATGATTGCCAAGAGTTCCTATAAAGGATATTGGGGTTGGGGCTGGGGGGGGAGGCGGGAAAGAGGGTGGCAGAGAAAGGGTGAAACAATGAGATTTTCAGGGTGATGTCTTATTGATAGCATCATGCACTAAATTTCTCCTAATTGTTTTGGATTTTAACCTATTTACCCAATTAACCTATTTTTCAGTTTTCAGTTTCTCTTTGTAGTATATTCTGTCTCTTCAGGCATCTTGGAAATTTGCTCATTGCACCTATGCCAGACACATGAAATTTTACTGCTTTGCCTTGCAAATCAATCAATCAAGTATATTTTGCTAGCAGTGAGACCAGCAACCCAGACTGAGCAACAGCTAATCCAAAATCAGCACCTTCAGTTTGATCTGTGCACAATGAATTACTGAAATACAACAATTGACTCAGAGAATTTAAGAAGATATTAACATCTGTGGCCATTTAATTAAATTTGTATGGGTTGCATTTATCTGGTTTCTGGACATATGTATATTGTGGGCCATTTGCAAGCAGAGGAGCCAATATTGTCAATTAAAGAGAAGCAAGCACCTACCATAGATGAGACGGTGAAAGTCTTGATGGTGAAAGTCCCTTTTTTTTTTTTTTTCCTGTAATTATAAATGCAGATGTCTGTGAAGCAACAGAAATGTGAGAGGCAAAGAACCCCAGATTTCATAGTATTTACAAAATTCCTCATTGCATACCATAACAAACCTTGCAAAGCCATTGAAAAGAGACATCAACCAGAAACTATCAACTGTGCTAATCAAATTTTACATATGATAATGCAATGCCTAGTAATCTACAGTTTGGGCACAATCATTGAAAGGGCTCAAAGTTCAGATGTGAAAACATCTTAAATCAGATTTTTCTGAGAAAAGTTCAGAATTGGGAGTGTATTTTTTAAATGTACTGCCATATGTTTGCAAATCTGTGAGGCAAAAGATGTAATTTCTAGCATATGTGTTCTAGCAAATTATTAATTGTAATGGGGTAGGGGAAAGAGTGCACTGCAGATTTCTTCAGACTAAACAACGCTGCCTGTCATTTGACTGACTCAGAAAATAATAAGAAGAAATAGGACTGTATAAAAATTGAGTTTTCAGGAAAAATATATGATTCAAGAACAATGACCTAATAGCCCAAGCCATTAGATCTATTAACAATGTTTGGGTTACTGCAGAACCTCAAGGTCTCAGTGTAGACTGAAGTTCCGATGCTACAAGCAGTGTGACAACAGATAATAGCCTTTGGAGGGAGAGAGAGAATAAAGAGACACAAAAGAAAAGTAGTATAGCAGGAGAACCTACACATGATGAAATCACATGAATTATTTTTACACACAAAACTGTTTCCTGAATCCAGACCATTACCCACAATATAATTCAAAATAACAGTTTTATTGTGAAAATGAATTGCTAAGATCAATTTTCCTCAACACAAGAAAAAATCCAGATGTATCAAATTCAAAAGAAGGGGAAGTTATGACATAATTAACAGGCAAGAAATAATGTATTATTCACACCAAAAGAAAAACTTACAAAAGCTTATGGACAATATTGACAAGTTGGATGTATTCAAATCCATAAGACCTGACATGATTCTCCTGAGACTGCTGCAAGGGCTGGCTGATGCAACTGTAGTCCACTGTCTATAACTTGCATGGTAATTAGATGAGGTCCCTGATGGCTGCAAAAATGTTATTATCATATTCATCCTGCAAGAAAAATGACCCAGAGAATAATGATATGAACCTCAGCTAGGTCTCTGGCTATAGAAATATCACAGAATCACAGAATCACTCTTGTTGGAAAAGACCTTAAAGATCATCGTGTCCAACCACCAACTTAACTCTACTGCATCCACCACTGAACCCTGGTGGTTGAATCACCATCCCTGGGTGTATTTAAAAGCCATCTATAGGGTGCTCAAGGATATGGCATAGAAGTGGCCTGAGGGAGATGGATAATGGTTGGACTTGATGATCTTGGAGGTTGTTTCCAACCATGGCAATTCTGTGAGTCTGTGAAATGCCTGGCTGCAAAGAGCAGTGGATGTAACCTATCTAGATTTTAGTAAGCTTGTAGATATTACATCCCACACCTTCATATGAAAGCTGTGAAGGCATGGGCTAGAAAAAAAGGATTGTTAGGTGGGATGAAAGTTAGTTGCACTGCCATGAAACCAACAGCTGGGCACCTGGCTAACAGCTGGTAATAAGCAGACTATCCCAGTTGTTGATATGTGGTCCCATATTGTTCAATAACTTAGTTTACATACTCTACTATGACACAGACTGCACCCTCAACAAGTTTGAAGATGGCAGTAATGTTAGTGCTTGACACAACAAACGGAAGAGGACCGGAGGACTGGACCAACAGAAAACAGAAAATTGCAAGGTTCTAAGAAATAACCCCATGCAGAGTGGAAAGTGGTTGGCTGAATAACAGTGCTGCTAAGAGTCTGGAGTTTATGGCTGATGTCAAGTGGAATGTGCATCTCATGGAATATAAGGCAAGCTGCATACATTAGGAACACTGTAACTACAAGCCAGTATCCCTCTTTACTTACTCTTGTTGAGATTGCATCAGTACTCAGGAGACTGCAGCAGGCAATGTCAAGACTCATGTATTACTATTAGTATAGTACTATTACATTTATATATTATTAGCATTATCACGTTTATATTTTACTATTATCACTACACTTTTTGAAAAGGTGATTATTCAGAAAGGGTAAAAATAGGTAACTGATCTTCAGCCATTGCTGCTTGACAGATAGATGGTAATCATGTTTTAAATCATGTTCCACGGCCAAGAAAAATGCTTGTTGTGTTTGCACAGCCACTCTCAAAATCTAAGAACATTATCAGTATTTCGTACTAATATTTTAGAAAATCCAGGACATGGATGCATAAGGATAGATAGCTGGTAACTGAAAATACCACATGCCCATACTGTTAAGAGACTTGTAGTTCATATACTATAACTTGCATTTCATGGGATTTTTTTGGGTAGGGGGATATTGAAGGCAAGGGGCTCAAGAAGGGGAGCAGAATTATTAATAAATCAATGAAGGCTGACTGTTTTAGGACTTATGACCTTAAAATGGTTATTTTAATGGGGGGGAAGGGAATGGAGGAAGAGAGAGAGAGATGCCTTTTCCAAATTTTCAGATAAAATATGGATGGTTGACAGCCTGCAAGATGGTGATTTGGTTTGCCACCAGCCACTGTACTTTATTTCCATAACTTCATAACTTCATATTACACAACTCAAAGCACTTTCATTGGAAGTGAACAAGAAAGCATTGGAGAGTGGCAAAATAGCTTCATTTGCCTAATAAATACTTCCTTTTAACTCATCAGATGACACTGATAACAGTAACAATGTCCAGAAGGACAAATTAGCAATATTTGCCAGTTAGGTTTAAATATGGAAAATTATATGACTACAAAGCAATACAACCAGGGGAAACTGAAATTGTCCTCAAAAAATCTAATTCTAGCTGTTTAGTTTAAAATGTATAGAATGGTAATGTCAGTAACACAGAACAAAAGATGTTGCTAAGAAAACAGAAGAAAAAGTAAGATAATCATGAGACATTCATGCAACTGCAGATACATCTAGATGCCTTGGTTTGAAGACCATTCAGTGTAAATAAAACCAAACAACTTCAGAGACAAAGGCACAGCAGAGGCATGTAGAAATTCAAAAGATATTTTGGATTACACAACATCAGGGGATGTACAATGGGCATGGTGTACATGATGGGCATGAGATGATTTATCAGGGAGTTTTGGCATGCTAGAACAGAATTCTTCCACTATGCTTACTTGAAGAACTGAGAATGGGACAACTAGCACAGATGCCTATAAAAAGCTTTTGGTCTCTAAAAGTCACACACAAGAGCATAACTTATGACAGCAATCAACTTGGAATATTTGTAGGAATTGTGAAACTGTTGAACTGTTGTGTAATGCTGTCATGAAAAAGATTTAATTTGCCTTTCTGAAAAATACAGAAATAACAGAAAGGAGAAATGAATGCTAAGCAACTATGTTAATAAAACACAAAGAAAGAAAAGAGAACAGGAGAGCTTAGGAAGAGGTTAATGTATGATAAACATCATGCTAATCCTAAGACAAACATGGGGTTTTCCCATCTTAGAATGTGAAACTTTTTTTGTGTAGTATATTTTCTTAAATATTCTTGAAGCAAATAATTGTTTTCAGTTTCTTAAGCACTTTTTCATTTAAAAAGATACTTGCTTTTTTATTAGCTGTTTTCTGTATTTCTAAAAGTAGCTTTATGCATGTCAAGTTCAACACAATATGGTGAACACAGAAACTTTCATCTATATCTTAACTGAAAAAAAATCGGGTAAAATCAAAGGACAAATGGAATAAAAATCTTGACTGGCTCTGAAACATGACTAATAAACAAATTATTAGATAGTTTTACATAATTTTTCAATTGCTTTTGTCACCTTCTAAATTTCATCACCTTCTATTTACCTGAAACTCTCACCTACTTTTTCATAAAGTTTTCTTGTCTTGGGATCTACTGGAAGGAATTTTTCTTTGTTGATGCTTGAAAGACTAGGAAAAAGGCACTGCTCAAGTATTTATTAATATGCCATAGGTGAAAAGAAATAACAAAACATTTTTGTGAAAGAAACAGCCTTTTAAATTTTGATGCCTTTTCTTTTGAGGTGTTTTGACCATGAGGTTGAAATCTCTTAGAGAGCTAGCAGGACACTAAGAGGTAGTATTTATAAGCAACCTGATGGTTACTGCTCTTGAACTTATTGATTGGATAGCTAGCAGGAAGAAAACAAACAAATGACTAAGCTTTGAGTTTGCAATACAGTTGGGAGGGAGGTAGAAGTCAGTGAGATTGCCATTTGCAGAAGTATGCAAATGCCTGTAAATGAAATTCTGGCTTCATGTCTAAAGAAAGAAGCACCACTAGTGTTTGGTTTGAGTCCTAAAATTAAAAGGTTAAAATGAATTGCAGGATGTCATCCCCTTGTTTCGTACTCCATGACATGACAAACTCCATCAATGGTTTTCTTAACTGATGCTTACCAACTCTGCCCTTAATAAACTTCTAGTGATGACAAGTCTCCTGTCTCTCAAGGCAATCTATTTTCAGATGATGATGCTTTACTACAATTATAGGAAGAAGGTTTTAACCTGAGTTTTCAATGATGCAGCTGAATCTTACTT
Source organism: Eurystomus gularis (assembly GCA_013400335.1). Lineage (NCBI taxonomy): Eukaryota > Metazoa > Chordata > Aves > Coraciiformes > Coraciidae > Eurystomus > Eurystomus gularis. The sequence continues at coordinate 42,917 of VZZY01000036.1, forward strand.
CTTGTTGTATCTAGCATGGACATAACACAGAGAACAGATTATTCCTTCCCTATTTACAGTAGCCTGTTACATGCTAAACTTCCTGCATAGAGACAAATGTAATGCAGCCATATAGGGTCTGATCCAATGTCTGATAAACAGGTGCACCAGATGTCCCACAGAGCCATTACTGTACTTTTCTCAGCAGGAAACGAAGAAGAAGAAAAATATTTACTGTTATCTTTACTTGTATGAGACACTCAGATATCACAGTGATGAAGACCATATGAGAAGTTAGATAGGTTCCTTACTTTCTTTCAAGAATAATTTGCCTACTTCCAAGAACTGCAATGGGAGCTGCTATTTCCTGAAGACTTCCCAAAGCAACCTGTAGAAATGTCACCTACATCAGGCTTTGCAATATACACATTATGAGCTCTACCAGTAAAATCTGGTAAAAAAATCTATACTATATAACAAAAACTGAAGCAAAATAATACAAGTGTTACTTAAAGAATGATATAAATATTCTACATAACAATATCTACATAACTGTACACACAGAAAAACTTTCTGGTAATTATTCCTTTAATAATACATGTTTTTTACTTTTGAGTGTAAGCAATGCTTACATTATAGTGCAGGCACCATCAGAAAAGCCCATCCTAGTCATATTTCCAGGCCTAATGTTACAATTGTTTTTTCTCAAACTACGGAGTGCTATTTTAAAACAAAATCCAGGTGTGCCGACTAATTTTTGCATTGTTAGTGCTTATGAGTCCTTACTCCCTCACGGACAAACAGGTTTTAGTTTTAACAGTACGAATAGGAACCAGAAATAGTAGTTAAGAGAAGCAGGATGAATTTCCTTACAAAGGATGAAAAGAATAAAAAGGAGAAGCTGTACATACTTGTTAAAATCCTCTTTAGGATCTTGAAGCATTCCCCCTGCTTGCTCCCTGTATGGCATTGGTCATGACCAATGAGTTGCTTCCATAATTACCATCACTGTTTCTTGTCCTCTAGATTCTTGCAGTACGAGCTTCAAAATGAACTTATACAGCTTAGTGGAGCAGCAATGTATTGAGTTTTCAGGTTTTCCTGAGTCACATCAGGATATAGGGCATGCTGGCTTTACCAGTCAACATATCTGTGAGGGTGGTCTTCCCTAGCTGACCACTCAGTCAGTATTAACTATCAGGCAAAACTTCAAGAATATAGTTGTTTAAAACCACATTTCCAATGATGAACCTTACTACAATACTATGTAAGAACAGAATTCATTATTAATACAATCAGGATTTCCCTCAGCTACTCTAGAGTCTTCACTTCTGAAACTAATTAGCCTCTAACCAGCCCCAGGGTTGTTATGCCTTGAGAGTTCTCAAATATGCACCTTTCTTTCTCTTATCTCTAATAATGCTACTACAGTTACCCAGAGTACTGCTCAGAAAGACCAGCCGTTTTTACAGACTAAACCAAAGCAATCATCTGCCTCCTCTGTTTCACAGTTCTGTGTTCCACTTTTGTCTGTCTTTGATTACTGGGATATCCCCTAGTAATGCACAGGATTAAGTTTTCTGCTGGACCTGATCCTCAGGAACATTTTATTTTGAATGTTGTTGTAGACACCAGTATACTTCTGGTTTTGGCCATTTAACCATTACAGCCATCTGAAATGGGTAAAATTTTATTGACTATATTATTAGAAAGAACAAATCTGCAACCTTTTCTTTTACATTTATACCTTTTATTTATCTATCAGTATTAAATAAGGATCAAATATCTTGGAACAAGGTCTTCAACTGAAAAGTATTCCCCTGGGATATGCTATTATTTTTTAGGAGGAAAACTTCTGGATGATGTTACAAAACCTAATGAAGTTTGTTTGTTGTTACACTTGCTCATGCTGTAACTTTGTTTTCCCATTTTCAATAAGTACAGAAGATAGCCTGAATTATAATTACCGGACTAGCTAAGTTGTAGATGTATTTTTACTTACAGATTTTATAAACATTGTTTTCAGAACAGTCAAGTACAACTTGTATTTGGAGAGTAAAAGAAAATGGGGGGGGTGGTGGTGGTGAAGAAAGAAGGGGGGGAAATGCTATCCAGCCATGTAGATGCTGTTGATAAAATTTATAGCTAAAAATTTAATATGTTTAGGGCCATGATGAAATGCTTATCATCAGCTTGCATTGCCTGCAGTTCTTGCTGATTCCAGCCCGCTCAGCGTATCCTGTTAATGAAATGAAATGGCATGGGCCCAGTGCCTGCAAAATAAAATTCATTTCATTACACTTTGAGAGGCTTTCTTTTTCTTTTTCCTTCTTAAAGCCTGGACTCAGATTTCAAACCTTTATAGAGTTCTTTCTTTCTTTTTTTTCTTTTGTTTAAAAAAAGAAAACCACCTTTTTTTATCTGTTACTAAAGGATAACCAATATCTTAAATTTAAATTTACTGGCAGTGACTCTAGTATATCCTTCCCTTAAACCCAGCTATGGTCTCATGACTTCTGAGCAGCTATTTAAGAAATTCTATTCAGAATCAATGTCACCATTGATTAGGTAATACATTGGCTGCTTCTTCCTTGGTTCCTTCTTATTTACTCATTTATCCTTAGCCAGCCATGGTGATTCTAGCTTAATAATCATTTAAAGGTTACAAAACATCTATCAGGATCCATTGTCTCTGGACCTCTTCACTGGGGAAAAAAATGAAAAACCCAAAACCTGATTCCTGATGCCAAAAAAAAAGAGTGCTTTGGTTTTGTGTTGCCACATATAGCAGTTTTTCTACAGTTATAATTCTATGGAGAAACATAACCGACACACAGAATTATACTATACTTAAAATACCAGATTCTAAGAAACATTACATCACTACCATTCATAATATTCCTATGAATTAAATCTTGCTATAGCAAAGTTTATCTATGAAAAGTGACAGGCACAGAGTTTTGTTCAACAGCACTAAGAACAAGATTAGTCTGTTAAGCTCTGGTCTTTTTGTACTCTCCCCTCTCTTATTTTATTCCTCCCACAGATAAAATTCTGTTTATTTTTGCATTAAAAGCATACTTAACACTTCCCAGAGTTATTCTTAGTTTTAAAGCCAAATTCAGTCCTTGCAATCACCCTACAAACCTCTGCTTTTCCATTAAATAAACTATATAGGCCTCTAGTATTTCATGCCTTCAACAGTAAAATGAATGAGCCAAATGGATCCAGATTTGTGCCATACAAAGACAAATTTCATAAAGAGATAACCTGTCTTTTTTTTGTATAAACCAAAACATAAGTCAGTCTATAAGCTTCTGGCATTGATAACATGAAGAAGCTATTATTTAATTTGTATTAATTCCAGAACAGGAGCTGCAGAAACTCTCCACTGAGATGTATTGCTATTTTACAAGAAAACCGACTTTTAAATGCAGAAGATGAAAATACCTGCACTAATAATCTCCTTCCAAAGGATGGATAGGTACAGTGATTAAAGTGTTATCATGGGGCTTTAATGACCTGGGTTAAAGTCTCTGTTCTATTTTCCTTATCTCTTTGAGACACAAAGCTACATGACTTGTGTTCCCAAACTAATAAAAATACCCAGATGCTCATGTTTCCCTGTCCTTGAAGATACTTTCAAAAGTTTTTTAAGTTAACTACTTTTGGTAGACATAGACTTGATCCAACTAAAATAAATGAATTCCAAGTGGACAACATTTCAACATGATATCCAGTGTAAAAAAGCAGCTTCCTTGAAAAAGCAGAAGCTCTTCAGGTAATATATCTTGAATTTGAAACATTTACTGAATGGAAAGCTACAGAATCTTGCTTTCCACACTTCTGAATAGTTATTCATATTAATAGAGCACAGCATCTAGTAAATATAATTCATACTTAATGGCTTACAACATAAATCATTGTCTTTTTTTTTTTTTTTTACCTCAGACTAATCTGTAATCCCAGTTGTCTGTAATCCCATTGTCAGACCCACTATAAAGGCCCTCATTGAGGGCATGAGTGGGCAGCAAAGTTATACAGTACCAGTTTGGCTTAACCTGAATGAAAGTGCAGCTGAATCTGTTGAAGAAGACGAGCCTAACACTTTCAAAACAGAACTGCATTCACCAAGGTGCTGAAGAAATTAATTGTTCTACAGGACTGGGTTACTGACCTCATTAAAAGCCCCAGGAACAATAAAGTTTCTGAATTTTTTTCCTGATATATATCTAATGCTCTCTGATAGCACATCCCTTGTAGGTAAATTTAACACAAGTCTTTTGAAACAGTAAGACTGCTTTCTCCCGGCATTCTCTAGCACTTTAGTCTGATTGTCATTCACTTGACCTTAAACTGTATTATAGTTTTGTAAATTATTTCAGCTCTCCACAAGGTAATACTTTCTTTTTTTTCTGAGTTGCTATTTGGCACTCTAAAACATCAGACATATACCGGATGATGGCTGCTACAAGGGAGATCTGGGCATTTTACCAGTAAACCTGACCAGCTTCAATATCATTAGAAGGATGATGACACTTTACTGCTTGCTTCCCCAAACACATGCCACCTCCTTTCATTTAGCCTTTGGCTTACTAGCACTGTTACTGATCTTACTGAACCAAATACCTTTTCCTGCATTGGAAAGTGTAGTCTGTCATTAGAAAAAATGTAGTCATCAAATTTGTTTACAATAGACCTCTTTTTCCCACAATAAGAAAGTTGGAATAGAAATAGTTTTCTAAACTCTGACAATGACATTAGAATGGCCTGTATGGAATGGAATGCAATGACAATTATGGATTACTGACCTCTGATATATATCTGGCAGTCTATGTTACAACAAGAAGGTCACTACTTTTTTCATTGAGCTGCAAAGAAGAGGAATCTAAGTATAGAAACAGGAGTATCAGTGGTTTGGCTGCCTGAAATATGTAATAGCGATCGCTGTTACTAGGGGCTTAACATGGGACAAACACAGATAGTCATATTGCTAAGGGTCAAAGGAACTAGAGAAAAATGGAACGGGTAGGAATCAGTAATGAAAGTGCAAATCTACATTCTGAAGGAGACACAAAGAATTAATAATGCGGCAAAAGACATCTTTCTCCTAAAAGACATTTTCTGCTAAGACTAGACACATATTGGTGGGTGCAAGAAAATACATCCCTTCTCCCACAGTATGTAGACATGTAATCAATATGCAAAGATTGATGACTCCAATGAAAACATAAAAAAATACAAATATAAAATAAAAAAAAAATAAGGTATGTAAAAATATTTTAAAAAAAATCTGCTGAAACTGTACTTGCTAATGTATCAAATGTTTATGATTAATAATAACTTTCCCATGACTGAGTTAACATGCTGCAGGTTTCAGAATGAGCCAATCAATCCAGTTTAAGTGATTCACTCTGCTGATTATTTTCCCTCAACATGAATTTGATGAGATAAGTTTCCTCTGGAATCTGTTACCAATAACTGCTACAACCTCCAGCCACAGTTGAGGGCTCAGAGCCATAAAGTACTGCAGTACTGCACAAAAAAAGTACTGTAAACACTGCCGTGAGGTTTACTGAAGAAGTCTTGATTACCGTGACAGTAAACTCCTCTAACCACAGCCAGCACAGCGAAAGGTAGTTACAGAATTTATCGAGTCTTGTTCAAACCAAATATATATCTACCCTCACTTTTCATTTTTATTTTTCTTCATCACCCAGAATAATGTATTTTTTTGGTTTATCACAAACCTTCTGTCTGTTCTGTCCTCTAAGTCATTTGTCACACTCCTCAAGGTCACAGGGGAGTCTCAGTGGGAAAGCATGTGTGTTGATTGATTGGTACTGTGATGCTTATGTCTACCAGGGCTGCTAAATGAGCTTCTCTCCCCTCTCCCCATACTCTCTTGCCTCCAAGCAATGATGTGATTGAAGGGAGCGTAGTGAGGGAAAGAAAAGGGAGGGGACACCTTAAAGGAAAAAAAAAATCTCACCTCTGAATTTAGTTAAGATTCATAAAGCAGTACTATCACTGGTGATTGAACTATCTAGTATCACTATTCTCTGTCCACTTGTTGGGTAACAAAAAAGACATATTCTCCCAAGAAAAAATAAGATTCAGTAAGTTTGAGAGGAGTGAGAGAACAAAAGAGACCAAAAGGAACACAGAAAGACCCACATAAGGTTGAGAAAGAGAACAAGAAGGGAAGCAAGGGAGAGAACATGTGAGCCCACGCAAGCGAGCAAGAGTGAGAGAGCACATGCGAGAAAGCAAGAGGGAGAAAAGGCAAGAGAAACAAAATGAGCAAGAAAGGCAGTGTACAAGGGTGAGCAAGCAAAATACTGAGTGAGAGCACGTGCATGAAGACGAAGACATGAACGAGCGTGTGCTTAATAAAGTGTGAGAGAGTGTACATGTGAGAAAGGGAGAGCATAGTGCTGCACGCAACAGGTGTGACAGGAATAGCGCAGAGGAATGTGGAAGAAAGAGAGACTGAGAGCAAGTAAGAGCGCAAGGAAGACAAAGGAAAATAAATGAGGAGAAGCCAAACATGGAAAATCCCTTCCTGAATAAAAGGCACAGAACCTTCTCTTTATGGCTATTACTACTTCCAACATTATTTAGAAAATACTTCTGGTAATTGTATTCCTAATATATCCCTATTAACAACATTGAAAATACATACACTTATGATTTTGAAATGGACACTGACTGTATCTGATGTATTAGATAAAAAGCTGTGCTTCTCTGAACAGCTCCTTCCTGCCCAACTCTTGGAAACTCATAAACACATAGATATGCCATCAAGCAGATTGTATCTGCAGCATCCAGAGGAACCATTTTAATTTCAGAGGAAGAAGAAATCTGAAATATTATGACTACAGCCGGCATCAGTGGCTTGTGAATTATAATATCTCCAATAAAAGGATCCCAGATCGAAACAAAATTCACTACCATAAAAATGACAAATAAAATATCAGATTCCTTTCTTATTTGTTCTTCAGAAGTATGTCTAATAGCCACTAACTAGAGGGGTGTTCTGCTGCTCTTCAGTTACATCAGCAGTAAAGAAGCAACAGATACTGGTGGTGAAAACAGAATAAAGAAACTGTCAATATTCTTTCACCTCACTGATTTGTCACTTATACAGTATAACAGCGTTAAAAATTCCCACTCTCCTCTTTTTGCCACCCAGCTCATACTCTCACACAGCAGGACTATTAAACACATTAAACCTTAAAGGCCTTTCTAAGTCATCTCTTCATCACTGGCAGGTTGTGTCCATCTTCTGAGCACAACTTTCCCTAAAACTTAAGGCTAACTTGTTTTGTTCTGTTTTGTTTTGTTTTCAAGTTACTTAACATTCCCAGCTTCTAAGTTTGCTCAAAATCAAAAACATTGGCAGTTCACAAGGTACATGAAGGTAAACCTCTTAAGAAACTACCAATATTGTCTTGGCTTCTGCATAAAACTGGAAGACATCATTATCTTCTGTACAAGAATTGCCCATTAAGAACATAAGTCTGATTTTATGTTGTTAATACAGCATGGTGTGCAATGGTTTTGCTGTGGCCATCCATGCACAAGTCACACAAAATTGCATTATATCACCAAGGGAAGAACAGATTAATAGAGAACTGTTTTCCAACTGACAAAAATATAGTCATAGCAAAAATAATTAGACATAATATTAGCCCACTTTTAGTGAACTGACCAATAATATAAAGTTACAAAAAATCCCTTGCATGAAAATACCAATTTTCTGTGCAATGGCAAACTCACAAAATTCAGAACAAAGGAATAGTAGTAGTATGACAGTACATGCAAACCTATAAAGCTTTCTTACTAATAATGCTGGAAAATACATAAAAGTAAGCATTTACCAAATCTCAAGTTGCATAATGAAAACTTAAATCAGTTATGAACAGATCAATGAATCATAGAATCATAGAATGGTTTGAGTTGGAAAGGAAATTACAGATCTATTTCCAACCCCCCCAATACGTATGTAAAATTTACTGTTAAAATTATTAAGCTTTAAGATCAGTTACACTGAACAGATGTCAAACCTAAACACTCAGAAACATTCATCTTGTACAATTTTGAAAACTATTGGCAGAAGAAATATAAACAGCCACTCATTTGTAAATTGTATTTTTAATCCTTTGAAAATAAAAAAAATTCAAAAAAGTCAAAAGTAATGGACAAACCATTTAGAGTGAATAAAAACTTTTTTTAAAGAGCAAAATCACTTTCACTAAAAATTTATTTCACATCTATCATTAGACTTGTATAAAATCTGAAAGATAAACCTCAGGTTATGTGGGCACATCAAATATTTAGGAAGAACATGTAAAGTTCTCAGTACGGTAATTGGGATTACTTCACAAGCTAGGAGTGAAAATAAGCAAAATGTCACCATAAGGGATTGCATGTCTCTGTAAATATAGTATAAGATACATTATAGACACACAAATTAAAATTACAGGAGAGAGTTGCACTATAAAGTAGAGCAAGGATCTGTATTTTTTTGATTGAGAAAATCCCTGAAGTAAAAGTTCACCCTTTCTGAGTGTTTTGTTTTGTTTTTGATAAACACATAAGTAAAGAAAATAAATCTTCATATACATTCTAAGACTATCTGTTATGTCCTGGTTTGAGTTAGAACCAAACCAATTCTGTTCAGTGATTTTACTTTTCATCTAAGTCTCTTCTAACTAACTGCACTTTCTGAAAATTAACAGCATTTTTCTGCAGACAGTGTCTGCTTCTAGCAGTGATAACACCTGATGTTTAGAGTTACTACAAAGGATTGGTGTGCAGACCAAGGTTACTGCTAACTCTTGTGTACCACATCAGGGGGTGCAGAAAGTGAAAGGCTGCACCTGAGGGGAGGAGTGGCCAGGACAGATGACCCTAAACTGGCCAACGAGGTATTCCATCCCATATATGTCATACTCAGTATAAAGCTGAGGGATCACAACAGTCTCAGCACTTCCTTTCCCTTCAGTCTTCCTTCTTGGCCTTGCCACCGTTCTCAGTCCTTCTTGTGCCTTCTTCACCCTTTTCGTCAAGGGCTGGCATCCAAGGAGGACCCCATCCGTTCTGCCTTTGATCCCAATTTGTGTGTTCCTAAATCCAGCTCCCGAACCCAGTTCCCGTCAGCTGCTGAGCCCAGTCTGGGACTTTGCCAGTGCCTGCACAGCCTCAGTGGTGACATAATTGCCATCAGGGGGAGGTTGGGTTCAATACTGGTTTTGCCTATGCTTGTATATATTCAATTTTATTATTATTATCTTCGTTAAAGCTGTTTTAGTTTTCTTTTCTAATCCAGAAGCCCCTCTCTCATTCCCTTCGTCTCCCATTTGGGAGGGGAGGGAGCCAACAGCGATCCATAAGTCTCTCTTCCTTATCCTCTTCCTCTATTTGGTGGGGAAAGAGAAGTTAACAGAGAGCGTCTGCTGTAGGTCTGATGGACTGACCCTAAACTTTGACAGTTATTATGTTTTGGGCAACTCAAGATGATTTCTCCAGTGCAGGATAAAAGGTAATAGAAAGCATGGTAGTATATGTGAAAACAAAGCATTCATGTGGTTTCTTTGTTCTAACAATGGAAACATTTGCTTTGGGACATTTTTGGCTACTGACTGCAGCACACCGTTAAATATTTTGTCTATATGTCGGTGGAGAAAAGAGAAGTTGCATGTAGTAAAACTCATAGGTAATCAGCAATAAAAAGAGAAAATCTTAAAAATAATTAGTTTGCAGGAACATCCCAAATCTCAATGCTATCACAAACTAATCCACTCAGTTGTAAAATTATACTGGAAGCTTTTTGCAAACAAGCTTTCCCAGGCAATTTAACACTCCTTACCTTTGTCTATGACAGATATATTGCAAGAAAAATATTTGTCTTAATCTTTCTGCCTCTACAGAACATAGAGGAAAATCAATTAATGCTGTAATTTTTTTTTTTCTTTTTTTTACACTCAGCATTAAAGTCACCTAAAACTTAGTGTTTAGTCTGAGTTCTGGGGAAGGGAATGTTGCTGTCGCTTTTAGTTCACTTATTTAATATAAATTGGTTTTTTACTTTTTAAATGAGATCAACTTTTTGAAAAATTGCAAATCCACTTTAATCTTGAAAATTATTTGCAGAATTTTGCATTCTATTGCCCCTCTCAGGTTATATATAAAATTATTGTTAAGTTTAAAACTGGTAGCTTATTATCACAAAAGGTCCAAAGTCTGGTCTCTCTCCCCTTTAAAAATCAAACCACTGGAAAATAAAAATTAATGGGAATTAACAAAAGTACACTAGTGAAAATTTCACTGTTTCAACAGAATTCTCTACATCCTCAGCTCCACAACTTTACTTCTGTACTGTTTAGTTAACATTCAACTAAGTTGGAAGTCTGTCTCCAAAAGTGTCAATAGAGCAAACATTACAAGCTTGAATAAGAAAGTATAACAACAGTGTATTTTACCACTTAGAGTTTCTGCATTAGCAAGTGGATTTGCTTTGAAAAGTAGCAGAGGCACTTTCCCAAACTCTCTTTTTCCCCACCCATAATCTCTCAGAGGAAGTAGCAAGCACTTCTTTTTTTTTAAAAAAAAAAACCTCCTTCCCTCAGCTTGTCATCAAAGCCATCAGATCTGTGTCACCCCAATAAATTATTCAGGCCTGTGCTGTTCCCTATCTCACTCAGTTGTGGGACTTCCTGGCACACTTCCTCATTAATACCCACATGTGAAAGACCTATAGAAAATTGTGAATATTTGTATGTTAAATGCCTCAGTGTGCATTAATCGCAAGACCATGCAGCCCCAGTTGCCTTACAGAGTCATCATGGGGCAGTCCTGTTCCCTTCCTTTCACACCTCCTCTTTCCACCTAACCTGTATTCCCATTTTAAAAATTTTTATTCCCCTCTTCTCTCTTCTCCATTTTAGTTGTTTATTATACTTCAGGATGGGTCCAATGCAAGATATTGGAGCTGTCACTTGTTCTCAATCCTCCCCCTTCACCTCCCACCCTCCCCCTCCATGCTCAATTCACTCCACGAACAGCTGCATCACAGCTGTCAGGGTGAACGGCAAAGATGTCCTTTTCTGATAAGACTGTGCCTGTGGCACACAAGTTCCTTCGAACAGCTAATTAGCTGGAGATAGACCACAGTAAGGTTTGGTGATGTCCGTCAAGTCTTCTGCCAATGTCAACAGTATCAGCTGAGCTGTCATGTTTGGTTCCTCATTTGGGGGGACTGGCAAAGCTTCTTTTTATGGCTAAGGAAAGATGGTGAAATATGGGTCGTAGGAAGAAAGTGGAGGGTCAGCTCTGCCAGTGCTCAATAAGAAATGTTTCATACCTTCTAAATCCCTTTCTATGCATATGCTTTGTCTCTTCCAGTTAGCTCCTCTACTAATAACTCACAACTACAACAGCAAAAAAAGACACAAAATGCAGAGGCTGGATAAACGAGATTTTTTTGCAGAAATATAAACTAACACACCTGTAACTGACATTGTACTTGTGATCACAGTTTTTGGAAACTATCCTCTAAAAGTATTAGTATTCCCCCAAAATTGTATTTCTAACCAATAACAACCAAGAGCATACCATTTCTGGTGTTTTGTTTTTTCTACTGCAGCAAAGCTTACCACACATATGCTGAACACTACAACCCCATGTAAGCCAAACTCCAGTCAAAAAGACAATCTTTGGACTGCAGGAATTTTTTTTTAAAAAGATGAAAATGTAGAAGGTAAAAAGAAAGGAAAATAAATATCTGATTAGGTCACTAAGAGCAAAAGGTTGTGGGATGCCTATGGGGAACTGCCATATTTAATTTGAATGGTTTTTAGACACCTGATCTGCCAGAGCTAAAGCATAATATTTAGCTATGGCCATTAGTGTGGGCATGGTGCTATCACATCAAGAAGATGCAATCTGAGCACAGATATTATGCCCAATTTCAAAATACAGTGCCATTTAGAGCTGTAAAATAATTTAAATTGGAAAGGAACTTGGGAAATCATCTAGTCTAACCGCTCAAAGCAGAGGCTGACTTCAGAGGAAGACCAGGTTGCTCAGATCTTTGTCTAGTCACGTTTTGGAAATCTCCAAGGACGAAGACTCTCCATTGCCAGTTTTAGCTTCATGCAGCCGAGTACAAAATGGCTCTTCTCTCAAATCACACCTGGGAAAATACTATGCCTGTGGCATGAAGAGTTCTTTCAAACTCTCACTACCTGTGAAGTCTTTGTACTTCAGAAAACACAGGCATGGCTGTTGCCCATGTTCATGTAAGAAAGGGACATCCTTATAGATTTCTGAAAAACATCATAAGACTATGTGTTTTCAATGCAATAGCTATTGAAAAATTAAAAATAATAATACAGAATATCAAAAGGACCAAGCTCCTACTTCAGTAGAGCATATAACCTGCTCCAAAAAGTTTTTCTCATTGCAGTCGTTTTTTTAAACTTGTTTCCTCCATCTGTTACTTAGTTGCACTTTTATTTCAGCATAAATACTTGAAAGAGGCAAATCTCAGGTTTAGAATTAGCACCCATGGAACTCAACTGTTGTGATAAATAAGCTTCCAATTTATTTCTCTCCTTTGTTTTTATTACCCATTTTTCATTTGATACTGTGACATGAAGAAAGAGCAACTACCTTTTATTTTCACTTGAATGATTTGTCCGTCATAGTTTAAAATTAGCTCCTTAAGTGCCAATATGCAATGTATGGCACAAGCACAAAACTTTTAGCAAAGACAAATTGGACTGAGTTAAAGAGAAAAAAAATTAGAATAGAACTATTAAAAAAAAAGGATTTTATATTACAAAATATGGATGCAGCAATACTATCAATTAAAATGGTTTTATTTCCATATGGCTATAATTGATCACTGACAAAATTAACCTTAGCTTACAGAATATTTTGAGTGATGCCATGCTGAAATATTTAAAAAAAAAAAGTAATCTCAATTCCCAAGCTCCATTCTCTCACCTCCCAGAAATAATATTTCCCTTGTTTGCATCTTCTACCTTAATCAGTCAACCTGGTGGTGTCTTCAGTAACTCTGTTTCTGGGTGGTGGGATTTTTTTATTTATTTTAAATTAGAAGAAATAGCTACTTGAATAGAAGCAATTAAGTTTTATGCTTCTTATTACTGAGAGGTAATTGGAATGTGGTTATCATCCAGTTTCACAAAGGTGCAGGCATATACTTAATTTCCTCAAAATCTGAGTTAAATTTCGAGGTAAAATATGGAAAACATATTTCTTTCATTCTATTAAAATGTTACTCCTGATTTTCATTTAAACTTTTTTTAATCTCCTTATTTTCAAACATCTCTCCCAGACATCTGCACCCAGGCATTTCATGCTTGCCCTTTCTCCCAAATTTATGAAGATAAAGTTTGAAATTCGCACTCATTAAAATCTCTTTCCATCAATCCTTCAAACTCTGAGATCTGACATTGATTTTTGGATTTTATCCCTACAAGGAAGAAGTCTTATCAGAGACACTCATACACTGCACACTGGATGACTTGGTTAAAGTACTTCAGCTGAAGCTTCAAAGACGGTGACAGGGAACCGTTACTTGCATTGAAGCACAGCCTAATGTGACTCCCAGTGGGATTTTAATTAAGATCACAGTGTTTGGGAAAAATGGAGTATTTTGCCTAATACTGTTTTTCACACTCTGAGTTCAGATTCTTTGCCTAAAATGGACAGTATAAAATTATTCTATATATTGTCTTCTATTTCAAAAGAGTTATCAGATAGTCAAATTTAAAAGCTTTGTCAAAAAACTTACTAAATGATCAGCTATATACATTGCTTAGTTGTTACTTCATAGAAGTATCTCAGAAAACAAATGAAGCGCATGCATTTTACCTCTAAGATGAAAATTAACAATTCAAAACTACAGAAATAGCAAAGGAACAACTACTTTACTTCAGCTGAATTCAGTGAAATGTAAAATAAGATTTGGTATGTCTAAATGCACAGAAAACAACAACAACAACAAAAACAACCAAAAAGAAGTCTTTTGCCACATATAAATGCAGATTGGAAATCCATTAAGATACACAGAATACAAAGATAAAATACAGCCAGTGATACAGCAGGCACTTAAACCACAGATTACAAAAGGTTGAAAACAAACAAAGAAAAAACTCCACACAAACAAAAATACATACAAAATGTTTGTCCTGTTCTTCTTGGGTTACTTATTGTATTTCTAAAGTTCCTTTTTTAAATTCAGTAGAATGACGTAGCAGCTATAGAAGAAGCACCACAACTGTGTATTTGAAACATCAGAAAATACACAGATTGTTGTGGCAACTGCCAGAGGACACAGGCTGAACCAAGAGACAATTACTGAAAAACCTAAGCCACAATTGTTTTAACAAAAAGAGAAGTGGAGTGAGGAAGAATAAATATATAATGTCCTCTGTGAAGGGAACAGGGGCAGAAGGGAAAGCTTTAGAAACATCCATTAAAGAAAAAGAAAAAACCCACTTGGTGGGTTTGAGGGGAGTAGAACAGTATTTTTTTCCTTGATTTTTCAGCCAGTTCTACACTGCACTCAAATTTCATTTGTTTCCAGATGTAAAGTGAATTACATTAATTTCCCACCTGCTTTCACATACTATTAAGATTCCTGAAAACAAGCATTATTCTATAAATCTGCAAGGATTTCTGTTTTTGAACACTTGTGATTCACTCAGTTACTACAGTGGTGTGACCTCTAATGAAAAGTACATTCTTAGATAAGGAGCAGACCACCTGACATTACAAAAAGATTTAAAGCACTTCTGCAGTTCACAGGATGAATTCACATATTATGCCCCATTATGACAAACATTTACATAAGCACTTAACCTTACATAGAGCTCCCTCTGTTTGTAATGATCTAGTTTCTGTTCCTCTGAATTGTGTCTCCTATTTCTTCCAATTGTAAGGAATTTATTTAGCTGTCTTCAACCACAGAAGAAATGTGGTCTTATAGAAAGATTCACTGTATTGAGACTGAGTAAAGTTTTTGCTGATCTCTTGAAAAACCACATGTGCAGCTACTGAGGTCTTGCCTTTTGAGAGAAATGAGATATGGCAAAATGTTCACCCCAAGCTGGAAATATCCCACGTTTATCAATTTGGACACAGTCATTTACTTCACTGGCAATACTGATAGGGTGACTTTTTTTTTCAGAGAAAATCTCTAAGTCATGTTCCTGAATAGCAATTCAAGGAGAAGGAATTCAAAAGAAATTCTTAACTCAGACTGGTGATAATTAATCATGATCAGCAGACTTATTGTTTATCTGGCTGATATAAATAATAATTAAAGTTTGGTTTTATTCTAAATTGATTTTGTTATACTTTTTTACAAAGAAGATCAGTGCAACGTTTGTTTTTTTTTTTTTTTAAAAAAAGGAAAATCGCTCATGGAAGTAATTCTTTTAAAATAAAACAACGATAACCATTCAGACTTTATTCTGAGCCATGGTGTTTAATGACACATACCCAACTGCAAAGTAATGAGAAACTCAGTACTGAAGAAAGTGAAATGTTTAATCTGTAATTATTATTGCCTAGATACCACACTAGCAAAAGGCAAATATCCTGCGACAGTTTTATTTCTCAAGAAAAGATCAAAAAGTGTATTAAATAAAAGAATGGTGTAACTTTGAATAGGAAAGAAAATGAAAAAGGTAATATGTCTTTTTACTGTTCATTATTACAAAACCATATATTCTACTACAGGTAAAATAGATTCCCTTAGAAATCTTTTTTTAATCCTTTATTTGCTGCACAAGCAAGTATGTAAGAGTAGCAAACACTGTCATCGATTAAAGTAGCACCTCTGTGTATATTTCCATGAATGGCAAGGCAGCAAACTCGGTTTGAATGTTCCTAATTCACACTTTAAGACATTATATTGTGCTCATATGCTGTTCCACACCATTTTTTATTTAAGCATGCAGTAAAACCTGTTGCCAGAGTTTGCTGAGAACATTTAATAATGTAATAAAGAAGGGGGACAAGAGAACTG
>VZZY01000037.1:0-26698 GCA_013400335.1 Eurystomus gularis
TATATCATTGATGAAGACATTAAGCGACACTGGTTCCAGTACAGACCCCTGAGGGACACCACTTGTCACCTTTTTCCATCTGGACGTTGACCTATTGACCACTACCCACTGGATGCAACCATCCAGCCAATTTGTTATCCATTGCAAAGTCCACCCTTCAGACTCATATCTCTCTAATTTAGAGAGAAAGATGCTGTGGGGGACCATGTCAAAGGCCTTGCAGAAGTCNAAGGCCTTGCAGAAGTCCAGAGAGATGACATCTGTAGCTCTTCCTTTGTCCACTGATGTAGTCACCCCATTGTAGAAAGCCAGGCAGGATTTGCCCTTAGTAAAAGCATGCTAACTCCCTTGAATCACCTTGCTGTCCCCCATGTGCCTTATTGGAGCTTCTAGGAGGATCTTGCCAGGCACATTCACTCAACAGGTAAGGTTGACAGGTTGGTAGTTCCCGAGGTCCTTCTTTCTACCCTTTTTTAAAATGGGTGTGATGTTACCTTTCTTTTCAAATATCACGGAGTGGCCTGGCAACTACATCAGCCAATTCCCTCAGGACTCTGGGATGCATCTTGTCAGGTCCCATAGGCTTATGTATGTTCGGGTTCCTCAGGTGGTCACAAACCTTGTCTTCACTTACAGTGAGAGGGACTTTGTCCTCCTGTGGTGCTTCAGCTTCGGAGGTGTGAGGAGAGAGGTTGACAGTGAAGATTGAGGCCAAAAAGTTGTAGAGAACCTCAGTCTTCTCCTCATCTGTTGTTACTGGTTTACCATTTTTGCTCATGAGGGGGAGTGCATTTTCTTTGGCCTTCCTTTTTCTGGTTTACATACCTGTAGAAGCCCATCTTGTTATTCTTTGCATCCCCTGCCAAGGACAAGCCATGCCCTTGCCCTTCCTGACCTTGTCCCTACACAAACAGGCAGTGTCCCTGTACTCTTCTCAGGATACCTGTCCCTGCTTGAACTGCCTGTGCAGTTCCATCTTGCCTTTTAGCTTGACCAACAGGCCTTGACTCAGCCATGTTGGTCTTTTCCCTCCCTTGCTTGATTTCTTACACCTGGGGATTGAGATCTTTTGCACTTTAAGGAAAGCATCCTTGAAGATCTGCCAGCTCTGTTCTGCTCCCTTATCCGCAAGGACCGTTTCCCAGGGAGTCCTACCAACTAACTCCTTGAACTGGAATTTTGCTTTCTATAAAAATTCGGAGTCCTGACTATGCTACTTGCTTGACTGTTATGCCTTAAGACTGTGAATTCCACCAGTGGGTGATCACTGCAGCCCAGGCTTCCATCTATCTTGATATCCCTGATGAGGTGACCATCATTGCATTAGTGACCATCAGATCGAGTATGACATCCCCTCAGGTAGGGCTATCTATTTCCTGTCTTAGGAAGTTATCATTGAGGCACATTGAGGAAGCAGAAAAAGTATTAAAGGCTAACCTGCCAGCGTTTAATCCAGTTCTTAAATCTCTGTCAAAGGTGAGTCTATTTCTCTGTGCTTTCTATAAAAAACCTGGAGTAGCAAATTGATCGAGTTTGTGAGAATATCTGGTTAGCAGCTACTCAGCAGTAAAAGGAGGAGGCAGCAGGAATGGGGGGAGGGGGATGGAGCACAGGGGGACAAATAATAGAAAATTAAGGAAAATTAATACATTTCTGGACACACAAACCCTAATGAGGAAATAGCAAAGACAACAAAAACTACTAGAACTCGTCATGGACATTCCATGATGAAACCTGGAACATGCTGTGACTGTTGCACATCTGCTAGATGCTTGCTAGGAAACCCACACACTTAATGAGAATAGGTGTGTGCTCCTTTTGCAGAAAGTGTCAGAGGTGGTCGGTGCATGATACTGAACACATATAATGAGTGGGATCTGGCACTGATCTTTGAAGGTCTGGTTTGTTCAGGTCTCAGTATAAGGTAGGACATGCAACTGCAGTAGCTTTTTAGTCTTGCAGAAGAAAAACACTTTTGAAGGGCTGGAGGAAGAACAATACCAAAAGGGATTTTAAAAGAGCAACACTGTTGAGTGTCTAAGGATGTGACATAATGAATCTTTCCAGGTTGCAGACTGCATAATTGGGAAGGAAAAAAGCATACTTATAGGAAATTGCTGCCTAAGTATCAATGGTACATTCAGATGCATTAGACAGAGATCCACCCTCAGAGTCCAATGTCTTGAACGACAAAAAAGCAGCAATGTCAGCTACTGAAATTGGCAAATCTCAGAGGCTAGGAGGTGACAGTGATTACATGAGTCTGATCTTGCAAGTGGATTTAGCTAATAGGAGTACAGATACTCCTCCTCTGTGGCAGCCTCAATGGCATAATAGATGCTAGGATTTAAAATTATTGTTTAATAATTTAAAACTATTATCTGTCAGATTTTATGCTTAAAATTTTAAAGGAAAATGTATCATTCCATATACACTAGCCTAGGAGACTGCTGCTGCTTCAGGTCCCGAGGTCAAACCAGTAGAGAGGCTGTGTTCCCAGTATGTGTACACACACACATACCCATGTATACCATGTATCTACCTACACACACGTATATTTTTCATGGTCGACCATATAGATCACAGACAGAGCACTCACAGTGACAGCATCAATGGCCTCATCTTGCTCCCCTCTCTGGCTGGACATAATATACACATATACACATAATGTACAAACTGGATCCCTCCATTAGCTGGGCTCAAATACTCAGTCTACCCAGTAGCTGACCCCTGGAACCCAGTGTCCTCAGTTGCTGGCATCAGGATACATGAGCCCCCAAGGCCACAGCCCTACTCCAGTTGCTGGTACAGACTGTTGCAATCACACGCAGATCTGGCCAGGACTCTCCTGGTCCCAATAGCTGACCCTACTGTGCTCCCACCCATATAGGCCTTCAGGCACTCTTATATCCCACTGGGACTCCCCTGGTCCCATAGCTAACCTCCCTGTGCTCTTGTTCCTATAGACACACAGGTGTTACAGGACACACCATGAGCCGCCATTAGAGACCCTCTCACCCCCTTCTTCCCAGACCACTCAATCTGCCCACCAGCTCATTGAAGGTAATTTTCTCTAGTTATCATGCACTCACTCACACAACCGACACTCACTCCAGTTGCTGCCCTATGGACACACGGACCTTGGTCTGGCTCCAGGTGCTGTACCCCATTACACACATGTGGAGATTGAGTAAGGAGGTCTCGTGCAAGACATAATCAGAAAGGTTTTTTTATAAGAAGACAGGATAGACTGTACTGATCAGGGCAGGACTTTTCTAGTTTTTCCTGCATAGTGTAACTAAGTTACCTTTTGTGTTTGCTAAGAAAACTCAGTGCATATACTGCTAAGAAATCTCAGTGCATATACTTAAGGGTCTCTGCTCAATTCCTTTGTGGGTGTGCAGAGGAGCTTTATCACATGGACTAACAGAAAAGGTCACGTGGCTTCTACTCAACAATACACTTACATCTTCCTGTGCCTGTATCAATGTGTGCAACATGTACTTTTCATATCACAAAGTTAAAATACTATTATGAATGAGTACCACACATATTTTGACTCAGTACCACACAGTCCTCATAGTGTTTCTTGCATTTTGTGTTGTAAAAATACTAAAGAAGTGAACCATGGAAGAGCTATACATTAATGACTTGTATAATCCTCTATAGCCAGTATTTGCTCTGAAGGGTGTGGATGCTGGTTAGTTGCAACACTTGGCTGTTGGACCAGTCAGTGGTCTGTAGGCTGGATGCTTTTAGGAAAATACATCTAACCGAACATAATTTCTTATACATTTTCATATATGTATACATATCAATATATACACCAGTATGTAAAAATATGTATGTATATAAATCTATATAAGATATAGTCTCTCTCTATATGTGTATGAATAATCTCTTTGTACCTGTCCTGGTTTGGACAGGACAGGGTTAATTTTAGTGGAGCCAGGTGTACCAGGTTATTCTACACCATGCTGATGTCATGCCCCGGGGCCAGTTCCGGTGGGGGGGCAGTTCGAGTTTGGCTGTTGTCTGGGTGAGCTCACTCCCTCGCTGTTCTCTGTTATCAATATTTTTTGTATTGTTCCTTTATCACTGTTACTGTTGGGTTTTCTTTGTTAACTGCAAGTGCTTATTATATGTTGTTTTCTTATATAAATATGTATATATTAAACCTTCCTTATCTCAACTCAAAAAGGCACTTTTAAACCTTCTTTTTCTTTGTCCGTGACCCGCGGCAGAGGGAGGGGGCGGGGAGCGGCAGCGCAGCCACATGGTTCGGCTACCCCGCAGCCACAGCTCTTACTAAACCAACACAGTACCTTAAAGTTGGTTTGCACTTTCTTTATGATAGAAATGCATTTCTAATTGCTTTCCCATTGCCAAAGAAATAAGAAAGAAAAAAAATCTGAGTTTGTGGACTTCATCTGTTAGATATTTAAATCTAATCCAGCCAATCTGAATGGATTACTGTAACCAGAAATTAACATCTCTCATAGCTATGATAGTCTTCTTTCTTAAGTCAGTGATGAGAGATAAGTACTCCTAAAGAATGATTCCTCTGTTCATCTTTGACAGGTGAACTTACAGCAGCATTGCCCTCCAGAAGTGACTGCTTCTTCCTATTTTCCATAAAGGGATCATTCTTTGATTGACTTAGACTTGAAGGTCAAATTTTAGGCAGTTCAGTGATTGTTGATCTTGTGGACATGACTTATGCCAGCTAACATCTGTAAATGATGGGAAAGCAAAGCAGATGAGAATCCCAAAGTAGAATGTACATATTTCTGTTTCTTTTTTTTTACTTCCTTCCCTTTTGTTTCACAGTAGTAAAAATATGTGAAATTCTTTTTGTTTACTTGTTTGTTTTTTAAACCTGGAAAATCTGGAAATTTATGAAGAGGACAAATATACATAGGCAGACACACTTTTGCAAGGTATGGGATATTTATTCAGCTGTCATTTAATTCAAGACAATATTAACTGTGTTTGAGTTTACAGATTGTTTGAAACTTCTGATGTTGCTACTGGAAAAGTGGTAATGTTTTGAGTCTTTCTGATAAAATCTTTATGCCAAAACTTTTCCATAGTGCCTCCCTTACGTCGCTGCTCCTGAGGCTGTAGATGATGGGACTGAGCATCAGTGTAATAACTATGAAGGAAAGAGACACAAGGTTTTTTGTTATTTTGTGAGAGGCTTGACTTGGGATGTAAATGAATTAAGCACGTTGTACAGTAAAATAGAGTAACAACCATGAGATGAGCAGCACGTGGAGAACAGCCTTTGCTTGCTTTCTGTCATGGGCATCTGCACAACAGTAGATTGATGATAAATGATAGAATGGTAGATGATGCAGATGTAGGAGGTTAGAATAAATGACAGCACCATGATAAGCAGAGTAGCAATGAGCAGCAGAAGCTCGAATAAATAGGTATCTGAGCACACTAATTTCAGTACAGGTGAGATGTCACAAGACGAAATTGTTGACTTCCTTTGACTCCCAGAAAGGCACGATGGACAGCCAACCAGTGAGCCCAATGCTACAGGGAGTCCAGAAAGTCAAGCTAGTGCTGACATGTCTTCATGTTGGCATTCTTCTGACATGTCTATCATCATGACTGGTCATGATGATAGGTTAGTGTAATGAGTGGAAAATTGCTACATATCCGTCATAAGCCATGATTGCTAACAGGAAACACTCAGATGTGATAAAGAGTATGATCAAGTTCAACTCCAAAGCACAAGCTTTGAAAGAAGAGGTCTTCCTCTTTTGATAACAAGTTTATCATCATCTTTGGCACAATATCTAAGCTGTAGCGGATCTCAATCAAATAAATTATTAAGAAAATAGTACATGGGCATATGAAGGGCAAGAGTCAACATTTGATATGAGGACAATGAGAATGTTTTTCAACATAGTGACTGTGAAGGCCAAGAGAGCTACCACATAAAGTAAGAGCTGGAGTTGGGCAAGAAGAGTGAAACCTAGCAGTATAAAGTGAGTTACTCTTGTGATGTTTCCCAAATTCAGAACTTCCTCAATCTCCATCTAGAGAAAAAATAAATGCAGCAGTTTAATCCACTGTGCTGATGCGGCAGATGACTGTCTTCAGAAGTTGACAATGGAATGACAAAATATGATGGACTGATTGTAGTTCAAGGAGCTTTATAAGCCACCTGAACAGACTTAGGGAAATATCAGCATTTTTCAGTTTGAAAGTCTAGATACTCACATACTACCTGACATATAAGCATACCCAAATACCCTTCCATATTTAAACCACTCAGATAAACCATTACTCAGAGACACAGGCAAGCAGTTAGATGTGCACACATGCGATCACACAGAAACAGAAGCGTGTATCTGGGTGCAAGATCCCCACTCTCCTTTTCATCTCCTTCCTGCACTGGAAGTGCACTAACACACTCACTCTCAAGAGTTACAGAAGCAAATACATAATCCCCTAATGTTCATATCTATACAAACAATCACAGCTATACTACTGCTCAGCATGGGCAATAGCTTTCTACTTAAGTAGTCCTTATGAACATAGCTTGGTTGCAACCCAGTGGGAAGAAAGTATCTAAATGGTCTTTTGCTTCCACTTTACTTTTAGCCCAAAACCACACCCTATTTTTCATTATGCTGAAGCTGCTAAATAATGTTTTCCAGATAAAGTTCTGAACCTCACAATGAGATTAAAGGATATTTTGAGCTGTGAGTTTGAGAAGGAAAGATGGAGAGATGGAGATCTTCACCGCTGGTATCTTCAAGACACCCTGATTTAAGCCACATAGTGGGGATACATTAATCTTTACTTCAAAACTTTTTCTTTTGCTAATATTTTACTAGCATCAAAAGAATGATTACTTTTATGTCATTTCCACTGCCACTAAACTTGATTGGATATTCTGTGGATTTTTAATATTTATTTTTAAAATAGGAAAGAAAATGCTTTTCAGTTACTTGAAAATGGTTTCTAATGTCTTTTTACCCTTTTATTTTCTTTCTCATAAGTTGCATGAGAGAAGGGGAAAAACTGAAATGAAATATTTTTCATTTGCATAAGACAGTTGAAAATGAAAGATGTTTTTATGTTTTAAAACAGAATGAAAGGAACCCAAGAAAAGGCAAAAGCTGTGTAAAGAAATGTTGTAAATGCAGAAATATAAAATGACATTTCACAATCCTATCTATTTTCCAAGAAAAGCCAACAGGTTTTCCTTATTTATTTTTGGTCTTAAAAGAACTTACTCTGTTAATTCATTTACCATTCCTTGGCTGATTAGTGTAGCTAGTGTAGAACATCATCAGACTTTCACTGTGTCATAGTCACTTTTATGAAATTCAGAGTTTCCCTGTTCGTCTTTTATACATCTCTTGTTCTTGCATTTCTGCTTTCTCAGTAAAAAACCCTGATAACATCTGAAAAGCTCTATATTGTCTCTTTGTCTAATTTGTCTCTTGGGAAAAATCCTGGCATCTCCTTCCGTCTAGCTGCTCTTAATCATTTGCAAAATAGCTCCCATAACACTTTTCCTAGAGACATTCAAACTTGCGGTTGTAGGAGGATCTTAAGAGTAATTTATTTTTAGGCGACAAGAAAGTTATATAAGGCCAGTAAACTATCTTGAGAGTACATTAAGGAGAGAAACCAAATCTAACTTTCTCTTTTTTTGCCACTTAATTGCCACTCCAGAATAGCAAGCATATAGGTCCTATGTCTTAGCTGCCAAACCTGTTCAATTGTTCCAGATGTCACAATGTGTCTAAACTGACAATAGACGCCTTTATTAGGAAAATGAAACTTGCTGTTCCTATCTAGATACTATTAGTAGGCAACAGAATCACAATACAGGACATGGTTTCTTGACTGACTGAACAGGAATGCAAATATAGCCTATAGGCACTCAAAGTAGATGTCTCAGTGTGTGATTCACTTCCATAGAAAATGCATTGTGTTACCTGATCTCTGTATACTATAGATAACTATGCTGGCACATGTAGCTCTAAGAAGTCTCGTTCAGTCTTCTTGAGGAGCCACGCACATCATCATGGTTAGCATTAGCTGTTCTTCCAGGAACAGAGCAACTCCACACAAGTCAGCATGCAAGATGTAAAATGAGGATGAGTCTGTTCTCTAGGACCAGACATCTACCTGGACTAATAAAACCCTTTCTGTAAAGACATGCCACCATAGAGCAAGCAGAAGGATTTCACCTCCCATGAGATAGAGCAGGAAAGAGAAGGTAAGAAGAGGAGGAAAAAGACTTGTGCTAGAGACCATTCACCAGCTTCGTTGCCCCTCTCTGGACACGCTCCAGCCCCTCAATATCTTTCTTATAGTGAGGGGACCAAAACTGAAACCAGGATTTAAGGTGTGGCCTCACCAGTGCCCAGCTCAGCAATGCAGGATGAAAGAAAAGAGAATAGAAGATAAATATTCAAGGATATGGAATCCTCCAGGGGTTATTTCAGCTTACGGTGATAATGGATTGGAGGTGTTCTTGAAGCAACTTATAGAACTGTATCTTATTCTGGTTTTAATGAAAGATTTGGTTCTACTTTCTTCATACTCCTCTTTTAGGTACTTGTAAAAAGTAGTAAGGTCTTATTTAGCCTTCTCTCCTTAGGACTGAACAGACCTAGTGATGGAGCTGCCATGAAGGCAACCCAGTGATACTGGAAAAATACTGACAGAGAAGAGCATCTATTTGACTGGGAGGCCAGGACATCTTGATAGGTACAGCTCAGAGCCCAAGATAAGCACAGAACAAAGAAACTGTAATTGCAGACTGACATTCTGGGAAAGCAGAAGTCAGCAACAAGTGTTCCAGGAACTGGTGTCCCAATTATGCATCTACACCACTTAGGCCCACTTATGTATCTACACCAAAGATATAAAAGTAGCTCACTATCTACCCACAGTGAGTTTCTCTGTGTGAGATCTCCCAGACAGACCAAATCTTTGTCTGGGATCTGTGGCTGATTCTGAACTCTGTGACACAGATCATTTTTGAAGTGTGACTTTTCTGTCATGGACTGGCTCCGCTACTTGGAGAGGATTGGTAAGTGCCATGCTGGTAACACCTCAAAGAATTTATATATAGGTGCACATATAGGTAAATGATCATAATTTTATACTTGCTTTATTAGTGGTAATTTTGTAGTAACTTGCAACATATACTTTCTTCCTAGCAGTAATTTGTAATAAAGCAATTAATAGAAACAAAGCTTCCATGTCCTTGTGCGTTACAGAATCCTATGAACACCCAACCTTTATGGAAACCCTTGAGAAGGTGGTATGTCAAAAGGAAATGCAAAGAGAGGCCTGAGTCATAAAAACAGGGGCAAAATATTCCAAGATTCCCATTAAATGGAATCAATCTTACACAAAAATAGATGCTGATGACAGGAGTGAGGTCCAGAACAGAAACATTCATGGACCTCCCTACAAGGAACAGCATTTAGGACAGGGCAGTTAGGCAGATCCCTTATCTTTACCAAAAAATGTAGAATAATTGCAAGAGGGACTGCACCCACAGCCTGAATGTTGGGAAGGTGCTAGAGGAAATTCTCTTTGTTGTAGCCACCCGCTTTGCTGCTAATTAATCAAAATGGGCACCCAACAGAGGGCTGCTGTCACTTATTAATAAAATGGTAGCAACTCAATGTCATGATGTTGCTCTTCATTAACAAAGACAAAGTGAAATTGGGCAGGAGCGCTGTAATAGATATTAATTGATATGTGATGTCTTCTCTAGGTTTTTTTTGGTATTTTCCAGATGAGTTTCCTTATGTCTTTTGCAATAAGTTTGTAACTATTCTCTCTTAAAAACTCAATTTAAGAGCAACAGTACCTCAATGTATCATCATTTATATTCCCTGTTAGCCATATCCTTGTTCCTTTCTTCTGGTCTCTGAGTAGTCTCAGTGAGGTATTTTTTTATTTTAAGGTGCATCTATTATCTCTGTGCAGCATGGTTCTCTGATACACCATCTTGATTGCAACTGGTAGACTATTATGTATTTAAAGTAAGGAGATGAGCACCTTATCACTTTCTTGGCACCATGCCTGAGAAACCTTCTTAAGAAGGTTTCTTCCTCTTTCAGGTAGACCAAAAGGCATCCTGGTGTCACTCAGGCCCCACACAGGTGTCTCACTGAATTACTGAAAGGCAGGCAGGTTGAACATGAATATTGTCTGGTTATAATCCTTGTTGGCCAGAGATTTTGCTTCAGGCACTGTCCATTTGTTGTGCTGGTTCAGCCGTCATCACTTTATTCTGCCATCAGTTGCCTGATCACACAGGCCAATGCTGAACTAAGTAACATCCCCTCGGAAGTTTCTTTCAAACTATCCTGCCATAGATTCCTGTGGGCCCAGCTCCTCCACTGCCCACTGTGGTGCCAGCCACACCCAACAGGAAACTCTTCCAACTGATTGGCTCCAGGTTAACATAGCCCTGGCCTTGTCCACCACCCCAACCACAACCATCTAGGAAAGGGCAGACCCACAGAGCCACAGGTGGGCCAGGTCCTGCCTCTGAAACATGAAGCCAATAAGAAAAACAAAATATTCTGCTAGGTTGTGAATCATTTACAGGTCAATTCCAGCTCGGGGCCCACAACTCAGGCCCCAGCACTTCACCATTACATGGCCTGGTAGAAGCAAGGCTGCTCTTCCTGACCAATCCCAGCTAGTATAAACTGAAAGAAGGTCCAAGGTCCACATTACAGTGGTACAAATGGTTTGTGTTATTCAGTAGAACCCAATTTTGCAAAATAGAGAAGTGGATGAATGACCTTTTTTTTACAACCAACATCTGAGGTCTTGTTCAGTAACAAAGTTTTGGAAATGTTCAGAGTGAATTTTGAGGAAAATTTTTTATTTTGAAATGAAAGATACTTTGTTGAATAGATCCATGTAGGCAGGGAAAAACCTGCAAAGACTGAAGTACACTCTGGCCTTTCTGTTGAATTATTACTATACCAATGTGGAAGAATCAGCAGCAATAAATTACTTAGAAGGTAGGATATACACCTCTGTTCACCAGCTCTCTGTAAGAGTCTGGTATGCATATACACATTAATGAGGAAAATGTGTTTAATATGTGTTATCACGGAAAAAACAATGGTATATAACTGTTCAATTTCTTTCCTTGCAGCTCAGCAGGGACAGTTCCAAGGCAATCTCATAAGCCAATTCAGCCAACATTCTTTGAAATCTATGCAATTAATTAAGGGCATCAAGGGCACTCTGTTGAGGTGACATAAATATTATTTCCCACATCCTAGAATGTCAACAAAAGCTTCTGGTCAGGAGATGTAAACACCATGTATTTGTGTTCTTAGCTAGCTCTAGGGTAGTCTCCCACCTGCTACTGGAAAATTGTCTGTGTTGCCCATTGTAGATTCTGGAAATAATGGAAAACTTTGAAAACCGACATGAATCTGAGAAAGAGGGTGATTTTCATTGAAACATTTAAAGTTTTTATAACAACATTTAAAGTTTGAAAGTATATTAAAGATTAAATAAATAGACTTCATGTTAGGGAGTATTTTTAGTACATAGAAATAAGGCACAAAATCATATAATCATTGACTGTCATCTAGTTACCTTTCTTATATATCCATTTTGGTTACCTTTTCATTAAGTGCCTTATCCCAATAAAATTATTTTCTTCACATAGAATCATTGACATATTTATGCTCCTTACATAATCAAAGGAGGATAACAAGCATTTTTTTTATTTAAGATCTTCCACAGGAAAATTCACTGTATCTGAATTATACATCTCTTTTTTGTCACTTATAGTTATTGACTATGCTGGGCACTCAGGTTTAGTCTGTGTGGGCATTTTCTGAAACTGTGGGCATAAAAGAGGAGACATCTGTGTAACTGTCTAGTGCTTCAGACTGTACAACTGGGAAGCAGTTAACCTATGTCCAAGGCTCATCCCTAATGATGGAAGGAGGAGTTTGGTGGATGTTGTTTTACATTGCTGCCATCCCAGCAGTTGTCTGTGAGCAAGACTATGATATATACTGGTTGGAAAACTATTCTGTCTTTGTTGTTAATGAGGGCCTATACTTGCAGTTCAGAAAATGAGTCTTGATACCAGGAAAAAAATGAATATTGAAACATAGCCAGCTGGGACTAAACCATTCTATGATTCTATGGGACTAATCTCTATTGGATAGTAGTAGTGGTCTTTTAAATCCTGCTAGAGACTTTATGAACTGGGCAGGCACATAATGGATATTATTCAGTATTCAGCACTTACAGGAAACTAGAATAATGCCATTTGTTTGAGATACACAAGCACATACCTATAAGGCTACTCTTTATCTGTTTCTTGAGGTTAGGCAGTTAACAGCTGGATCTTATGCTAAAGGGATGTTCAACCTGTGTCAGGAAGCTTCCATTCTGTCCTTGGGAAGCAGAAGGCTGGAAACTTGAAACAGCTTTTTCATATATGTTATCAAATCTGAGAGATTCAAGTAAGCAGTAACAGCCAATAGTAGTGTAATTGTTTAGGCTAATGATTGCCTTTGTATATACACAATATTTATTAATTCTTTTGACATCAAACATCTCATGTTCATATTTTGGCATTCCATGGGAACTGCAGAATTATTGGCAATATTGACAAGGTGGAGCAGTCAAAGCCCTCATGCTGTGATTGGTGATCTTTGGTGATGACTAGAGTGATGCAATAGGATAACCCTTCTTTTAAGCATTTGTTTATTTGGATTTTCTTACCTTGGAAGAGGGTACTAGGAAAATAAATACAGGTCCCTTGCAATTAGCAAGTTACTCTGAGCTAATACATTGCTTTTTGTTCACTTTTCACTAGCTTTCTGCCAAGCAAAGACAGACATCTCAATCGCTACAGAGGTATGCTCTTTCTAACCGGAGTTTCACCTTTATTTCCTAATTCCTGTTCTTGTTGCTTCATTGTCCACATTCTATGACATTTGTGTCATGGTTGGTTTATAAAATGGATGTTCTCTGCACTTCATGCTAATATTACTCTTAAAAATGCTTGTAAGGTGTAACGTTAATTTTTTGAGACTTTCTCTCTAGACGGTAGCTAAAGAGGATCCTCCAGGACGTGAATTAGAACAAGGGTAGAATTAATCTCACCTGACTTTAAACATCTGCATTATAGATATCTGCATATAAGATAGCATTTCATAGTGGAGTTAAACAGACACCTCTGGGGTGTCTGAAGTATGGTTTAGGAGTGGTACCCTAGAAGTGCTTCTTGCTCTCCACTGATGCTTAAGGGTGTTTAGGGGGCTGCAGATTTTAGGCTGAAATTGAAAGTTAAGTGAGATAAATGCTGCTGCAGACATATATCTGATCTGTAATACAAACCTCAGAAAGCCCTATTTCTTTAGGCTACTGTGAATATTGGATCAAGTCAGACATTTGTTTTCAACTGTAAAATACACCATTGGCTCAAGGAAATCAAGAGGTGAACTTCGCTGAATTTGATAAATCACTTCAAAAAGGGAAAATATTTCAGACTTGCAGTTACTATTGTGAAAAAATGCTAAAAAGTGAAACAATATTTCTCTTTAGAAAATGGACTATTTTTTCACACAGAAGTTTGAGAACTTTTTAATTTGGAAGAACTGAATTTTTTGTTGAGGTTACTTTCTCTTCACTTTGTTTATTAGATTCATAAGTACTGCTTCTTTCATCCTCTATTTGAAGTGCAATTAAAAAAGGTGTTCCCTGATCTTATTTACAATGCTGTTAGGTATTGATTCAGGTTTCACTTTCTATGTCAGGATAGTGAAGTCCGTCTGTCTCACGATCTCTCAGAAGGTGAGATAAAAGCCACTCAGAAGAGAAGAGAAAAAGTACTGACATGTCTGAAAAACCTTGGGATTCATTGTGACCAGGTAAGCACTGACAGTTCTATTAAGGAAAGAAGGATAACACTGCAGTGATGTGAATGGCACACAGAGTGCCATCTGAAGTGAGGTCAGTCCCTAGGAAGCATCATCTGTCATCACAAGTTTTCCAGAGCAGGCTTTCTACCCACTGCTGGGAAAACAAAGAATTCAGGCTGGGAATTTCCAAGGACAAAACAGGAAGTAGGACACTGAATTTTCAGTGGAATTCCCAGCTGCAATTCCTGTATCTATCAGCTAATAAATTAATTAATCGACTTGCCCTTGCATATGTTTATACACCTGCATATTTTTATAAATCTGTATGAATGTGTATATATGAATATGTATGCACCATTTGGAAGACACACACAGTGAACTACCTGAATGTGTTTGTATCCCAATAAGCACGCACACACACATCTCTCTAATCTCTGTGCATTCTTGTGCACACATTCACCTCTATGTTTGAATTCTTTTACCGTCAGATGCATAGCATCACATACAATGACACAGGAACACTGGTCTCTATGCTTTTTCATATGCTGTGAACACAAGCATGCAATGTAACTCTGCACAAATCTTTGTTTGACTCCATGTTCATTTATCTTCATGGCATGCATGGTGGGTTGACTGGCCGACAGCCAAACATTCACAGAGTTTCTTGTTCACTCCCTTTTCCCACAAGACAGGGATGAAATACAAGGAGAGTGAGAAGAGCCATGGATCAAAATAAAGACAGTTTAACAGGGAAAGGAAAAGCTTCAAAGATGTGTGCACAGGCAAGGGAATTTCTTCACTGCTTCCAACATTTGGGAAATGTTAGCCTTTTCCTGGTAAGCAGTGCCTCAGCACATGTAGCCATTACTATTCCATAACCAAAACCATCTCCACTTCTTCCTTTCCCTGAGCTATTACTGCTGAACATGATGTTATATGATATGAAATATCCCTTTAGTCCATTTGGGTTGGCTGTCCTGTCCCAATGGTGTCCTCTCCCAACCTCTTGCCAACCCCTAACCTGGGGATGGAGTGCAGATCTGGAAAGAAAGACAGCCTTGATGTTGTGGGATGATGTTGTTCAGCAAGTCAGAACATTGGGTGTCATCAATACCTTTTTAACCACAAATCCAAACCACAGCACCATATAGGCTGCTATGAGGAAAGTTCACTCTGTCCCAGCCAGATCCAGTACAGCCTGTTTCTTGAGAAATTCTTGTGGCTGGCTGTAATAATTCTGACTTACTTTTTTGAGATAAATAAAAAAATTGTTGATGACAAAAAGGGAATAGAGGTGACATCTAGAGAAGCCCAGTGAGTACAGCTCAAGGTTTATTTATATTTTGAAGTTACAGCACAGAAACACAGCCACAAAAAATTTCAGCACTAGGAAGACAAGTGATAGCACAATACAAAGGAGAATCCATTCTGTAACTGTGAGGTAAAGGAGAGAGAGAAATAGTGGAGAGGAGGAAGATATGGAATGTGTCCTAAAGCAAGGAAAGAAGTCAGGTGAGAATTGCATTAGCCTTTATCCCTGCCTCTTTGTTAAGCCTTTAGTCTAAAATAAATAAGTTTTTTATCTTCCATTCCCCAGAGTAATGTACCTAATATTGTTGTTCTGGGATCAGGCGGAGGCCTGCGTGCCATGATAGCCCTGCTAGGAACCTTAGTGGAGCTGAAGAAACAGAATTTCTTGGATGCTATCATGTACCTGTGTGGTGTTTCGGGATCCACTTGGTAGGTTGCTGTTGTCTGATGTGATCATGAAAGTTTTTCCTGGTCCGTAGATTCAATAGCAATCCAACACTTTCAGCACTGTTCAGAACTCCCCGTTGGACTCACAATAGCTGAAGTGATTGCTAGGTGAGATATTTGCCTGTGCTGTGGTGGGAGGCACAAGGAATATTTGTGACATTAACTACAGTCCAGCAAGACTGACCTTTGATCCCCAGAATAGAAGAAAAT
This sequence comes from Eurystomus gularis, assembly GCA_013400335.1. Lineage (NCBI taxonomy): Eukaryota > Metazoa > Chordata > Aves > Coraciiformes > Coraciidae > Eurystomus > Eurystomus gularis. The sequence continues at coordinate 15,882 of VZZY01000037.1, forward strand.
GGTGCCTCTCAATCATGATTTACAAAAGAACTTGCTTGACCATTTCAGTCTAACCTTCTGGAAGAGGCAATTCCTCCTGTTCACAGACCATGCGGACCAGAAAAGGGATAAGCAATCAGGAAAGCATTGAAAACTTCTAGGTAACACTACTCAGAAGCAGAAGGGCTTCTTTAAACAGAGACTGTGCTATATTTAAGAGTGGCCCAGGCCACTAAGATACATCTCTCAAGTATATGGGAATGAGTCAAGTGCCTAAATTTAAATACCTGCTGCCATTTCAGGTACTTACTTTGCTAGCTCGCTATCAGTTTGGAAGATCACTGGGCCTTCTGCATGTACTGCATCACATCTACCAATTCTGTGGTGATGTCACTCATCCTTGTGGCAGGTTAAATTGCATTATATATATTTTTTATACATATATATATAAAATCATAAATATATATATATTTATAGTCTTGAATGTTTATACCTAATTTATATTTTAGGCTTACCTTATATGCAGTGAAAAGAAATGACATTCAGGAACAGGAGCCATTTTACCTTAAGACCTATGTGCAGCATGTGAATGACATGTTCGTTACACTGAAGTGACTGTGAAGGGAGTCTAGCCTGTAGGTCAAACACAGACATCTGCCCTGTAAGGATAGAATTCTGTCTAAATCTAGCACTCCTAAATTTGGATGTCTCAGTACGTGACATACACAACTGTCCTTCCATTTCACTTAAGGGGATAGGTTTATGTTCGCTAAAAACAGACTTCCAGCGACAGTTAGATGCCTTAGGAGGAAATCCTGTCTGGTTTTCAGGAGCATGTTCAAAATGACACAGATCTTCCACAGATCTTGTGTTATTGTCTGTGAAATGAAGGTGGAAGTCTTGCACATTTTAGGCCACCTCAGCGGTCAGTATCTATGGTTAGGTAGCATATATGGTGTCTGCAGTAATCCAGAACATGTCGTTCCTTGCACAGAGTCAAGACACATGCTACTGTAGATGAAGAAGGTAATGCTGTACACCTTAATTTATACCTGAATTAGACTGTAGACTTGGTCCTGGATCAAAATTAGCCTTTACATATGTGCAGGTACCTAGCATGATCTGAGAACTCTAAGTTTAGTATGAGGTGATGTCACTCTGCAAGTGTACCAGCTTTATTGGTAATAATAGCAGACAAAACAAAAGTCACAAGTCTCTAGTCCAAAATGATTACATGATTTAAACCATTCTATGTGTTTAAGTTTGTTCTGAGTTCTTTGATGGATTATCTGTGTCTTGGAAGATTTCCCACTAAAGATTTCTGCAAAATCTGTATTCCTGCATTGATCCTTATTGTATGGCATGTAGCCAGATAAAATCTAGCTTCAGGTCATCAAACTAATTACATGACATTCTCAGTATGCAGCTGGGAAGTAAGTGATCACAGACTAATGACACCTTTCTATGACATAAAGTGCCTTTCTTCTGTAGAAGCCTGGGACTTCTTCCTCCTCCCATACATTTTTAAAGACACTTCTGTATCTGCATGCAGCTTCAAACAAACAAACAAAAAAGCCCTATTCACTTTCCCCTATGCTAAAGACAGGACTTCTCTTTCTCTTTGAAAGGTGCATGTCACTCCTGTATGGAGACGTGAAATGGTCGGAAAACTTGATGTCCTTGGAAAGGGAACTGTGCAAAAAACTCAGTAATCCTTCCTGGGATATTTTGAAAGCAAAACAATCCTTAAAGGAGTCATCAAAAGATGAACTTTTTTCACTCACCGACTTCTGGGCCTCCTGTTTGGTATGCCAAATACTACAGCAGGTAAGAAGCTAACTGCAAACACCTGGTGGTGTTTTGAAAATCTCAGAGTAATTGAAACTAAATTTGACCTTGGTGGGTGGTTTTTTGAGGGGTTGTATAAATCATAACAACATTTTAGAGCATGATATCTTGTCTCTAGATATGAAAAGGTAGAAGCAGTTAATCCAACTCCTTGGCTAATCCAGTCTCCTAAGTGAAGGTGCCTTCAGTGCTATAGCAAGGGGAAGGACATTTTATGTTCCTTCAGAAGTCTGTATTTATCTTCCAGTTTGATGAGAATGAGCTGGCTGACCACAAAGAGGCCTCAGAGACTGGAATAAACCCTTACCCAATTTACGCAGCAGTCGATAAGGAAAAACTGAGTGAAAAAGGTGAAAGCTTTCCAGGTAAAATATGGTCTCCTAGCCTAGCTGTATCTTAAATATCATGCATTAGGTTCCTTTAACTTAATGGCAGGCATTAACCATGCTGACATCCAATTACAGCTTGTCAGCCTGTGTCTTTGTTTATAGATAATGGAAAAAACTCATGCACTTCCAGGGGCTGAATCACATTCTGCGAAAGTGGCTTTCATGTTTGGATGAGGCATCTGTAGAATAGAATGGCCTGAACAGATTGAATAAAATGTCAATAAAATAGACCTTTAAAGTGTAGAAACCTGAATATAGCCATTTAATCTCTTTTGCCTCCATCTGAGTATTCAGCAGGGTGCAGATCTTTTGTAAATGCTCTATCATGTGTGTTAGCCCTATGTGGAACTCCAAAATAATCCAGTGCTTCTAAAACTGAGCTAAGCAACCATACCCCTTTCCAGTAGTTTGGTCTTCACATGGAGAAGAGCAGGTGGTTGCATGCTTACAACTTAGTTTGTTCCCCATGTGCTAATTCACCTTTGTCAGCTAATATCAGATGATTTTAGAAAGGAAGAGAGAAATCACCAAACTGCTGCTTTGGCACAGCGAGGTCAGTTATGCTTCCGAATATTGACTGACAAAGCTGTTTGATTTTTCTCAGGGACCTGGTTTGAGTTCACTCCACATGAGACTGGATATCCTGCCTTAGGTGCTTTTGTGAGTACCAAGTCCTTTGGAAGTGAATTTGAGAAGGGTAAGCTGAAGAGAAGGGGGAAGAAGAAAACCATTTGTTACATGCAAGGTGAATATTCCTAATTCTTCTTTGTAGAAAAAAATACAGGTTTAGCTATTCTGTGTCTTCCTGTGGGTAACAAGAATGCAACTATTGTTCCATGAATGTATGTATAACAGTATATGAATTCTAAAGAGACGTTTGGCTCACTTTAAACTTTGCAGCTGGAACATCTGAATAGCTCTCTGCATTCCACTGATTACACTGACCAATTTTCTGTGGTTGTTATGGGAAGTTAGAGTCCCACACTGTAGATTACCAAACTTTAAATAAAGTATTTCCAACCTGTATGCCTAAATGTTTTATAATCCCAACATGTTCACTTTACAGGGAGAGATGCTTCCCAAACATGATACATCCTACTGTGAAGACTAGTAGCTCCTATTTTGCCAATTTGTTTTACTCTATTTCAGTCCAGGTCCAAAGTTCTTTCATTCTGTACCTAAGCAATATGGCTGCAAAACTCATCTCACTTGTCTGTGACACAGCTGAGCATATCTGACATCCTTGAACACATTGTGCATTTAATGACTTCATGCCTCAGTCTCCTCAAAAGACACTCCTGGCATCATGCTATAGGGGAAAAATTTTAAAAAAGAAAGAAAGAAGCACATAGTTTATTACTATTTAATTCACTCAGAAGGAAAAATAAATGAACACTACACATCCATGAAGAGTACTTATGTCTCTAGTCTGATGTGTGCAACCTGGGAATTGGCCCAGGGAATTGCTTGAGCAAGATTTCTGCAGTGAGAGTACCTGATATTTTCAATGAGATTCTGGCCTTAAGAAACATAAAAAGCTGGTCCACAAAATTGTGTAGACCCAGCAGGAGGAAGAGGGAGTAAATAATCTCAGGATTTCAGTAAGCAGCAAGGGAAGACTAAGCAAGGAATTTTGATTTAGACATCTGTCTCAGAGATTTTGAAAGTTAACGTAGAGAAGCTTGCTACTGAAGGGCAAACTTGAATTCTTAGTGAGACTATTATAAAGCAAGCACTTTAAGCACATTTCCTTTTTTTTTTTGTTTCAGGGTTATGGGGGAGTGCTCTTGGAAGCCAGAAAGAAAATCTAAAGTTTATACTAGGTACTACATTTTTTCTGTTGCTGTTATGCTCAAATCAGTTGCTGCACCTGCTGAAATTGAGTACATACTTCACATTAACCTTGAGTAATCCCTGCAGTCCTCTAGTTCAAAATATAAAATACAGCTATGCCTAACAAACAGAAGCTCAACTGGCACTCCATTTGTCATCATCAGAGATGTCAAGACAGAGATTTTCCAGATCTTATCCAAGACTGTGCAGTTTGAAGAGCCCTAATTCCAACTGTATCTGCATATCAGAATGGGACGTGGAGACTCACAACTGCAAAAGCTGGAAGCTGGTGACTTTTGGCACCAGGAGGAAGTCTCCTGCTCCATCAGAAGATTTCCAATTATGAAACACATTTAGTACACTTAGAAAAGGTGAGCGGCTGCAAGCATGAGGGACTGAGAGTTCTGTCAAATGAATCACAAGAGCCAGATAAGCCTGACCACCAATAGAAGGAAGTGGTGAGTGATGGTAGTGAGAGGCTCCATGCTGCACCCCCATGCCCACCCCCATCTGCAGATGTGCTCCCTTGTCTAGGGAGGTTTGTCACTTGTTAGGGGCTTGGATCTGGGAGACCTTTTGGAGAGATAGCTGTTGCTTGTTATCATCCCCTACTGCTCTTCATTGTGGGCACCAAGGAAACTGCCAAGTGGAACCTGAAGCATCAAGTATGACTACATCTGGTGAGGGATGTGAAGGATGAGAAGGGCTTCCACAGGTACATTAGCAGCAAAAAGAAGACTAGGTAAAATGTGTGTCTGCTGCTGAATAGGGCAGGAGTGCTGGTGACAAAGGTCTGGTAAAGGCTGAGGCACTCAGTGCCACTTTTGCCTCTCTTTTTACTGTTTCAAATGGCCTTCAGGTACCCCAAGTTCCTGAGACCAGTGGGAAAGTCTGGAGCAAGGAAGTCTCTTATCCTTGGGAACATGCAAACCTGTTCAAACAAATTGGACAAATTGGACATGGGACCTGATGAGATACACACAATTGCTGGTGGAACTGACTAATGTCATTGAAAGGCCATTCTCAATCATCTTTTTCATAGCAATAGAGGGACGTTTCTGATGACTGGAAGAAAGGTGCCATTCCTATCTTCAGAAAGAGCAGAAAGGAGGATCTGAGAAGCCTCCAGTCAGTCAGCCACACTTCAGCCACTGGTAAGGTGATTGAACAAATCCTCCTGGAAGACCTTTCCAAACACATTAAGGATAAGAGGCCAATGGTGACGAGTCAGCATGGCTTTATGAAAGGCAAATAATGCTAAGCCTACATTAAAGCCTTCTACAGTGAGATGGCAGTCTTGTTGGATGAACAGAGAGCAGCATATGCTGTTTACTGTCGTCTTAGAAAGGCTTTTGGCACTACTTGCTATTGCATTCTCATGGACAAATTGAGGAACTCTAGCCTAGCTAAATGGACAGTGGGCTGGGTTGGAAAATGCCTGAACTTGTGGGCCCAGAGAGTTCTGTTCAGTGGCATGAAGTTCATCTGGAGGCCAGCCACTGGTGGTATATTACAGGACTGAATTCTAGGTCTGATACTTCTAAAATCATCATTAATGAATCAAGTTTTCAGAAAACACAAAACTAGGAGGACTGGTTGAGTGATCCAGAAGATTCTTGACAGGCTGGAGAAATGGTCTAACATGAATTTCAAGAAAGGGAAATGCATGTGGAGAGGAACAACCCTAGGCACCAGGACACACTGGGGCCTGACCAGCTGGAAAGCAGCTTTTCAGTCAAGACCTGGGGGTCCCAGTTGTGGTGGTTTAGTAAAGCTGTGGTGGTTCAGTCCCTGCTGGGAACCGAGCCACATGGCCGCTGCCGCTGCCCCCCCCCCGGACAAAGGGAAGAAGCAGGATTGCCTGAGAATGCTTTTTGAGTTGAGATAAGGAGAGTTTAATACAATGATACATAAGAAACAATCACTGTAACAACAGCAATAACAGCAGTGAGAAAAGCAATGTACAGAATAAGCGATACCGTGGGGACAAACGGACGGAGTGGAGCGGACCGGCTGCACACACGAGTCGCATCATGGAACCGGAACTGGTCCCAGGGCATGATGTCAGCATGGTCTGGAATATCCCAGCTGCACCAAATTAACCCTGTCCTGGCTGAACCAGGACACCAGTGAACACCAAGTTGAACATGAGCCAGTACCCTTGTTGCAAAGAAGGCTAGTGGTATCCTGGGGTATATTAGGAAGATCACCCCCAGCAGCTCAAGGGAGGTGATCCTTTCCTTCTACTTAGCACTGGTGATGCCACACATGGAGTATTGTGTCTGTTTCTAGGTTCCCCAGTATAACAAAGATGTGGACATACTCAAGAGAGTCCAGAAAGTGGCCACAAAGATGATTTAGGGACTGGATCATCTTTCATACAAGGAGAGACTGAGAAAGGTGCTCCTCACAAATACATTCAGACACTAGCTTAAAGACATGATGAAACTTTCTCTAAAATACCTCTCTATTAAATCAATTAATCTATAGCAGCATGACCATGGACTGTAGAAGTCCAATTTTGGTCAAGTGAGTCTCTGCCAGCACCACAGGGGAAAGTTTAAATATCATGTCACTGAATGTGGGCTGATCTTCATATTAGATTCCTTGTGATGTAGAAGCATCAGAGATGACAAGTCTGAGGCAGGAGGCTATCAAAACTGCTGGGAGAATAACAGAGGTGACTAAGATAATATCACGTATCTAAGACATCAAACCCCGAGCTATGAGTGATGAAGAGAACAGGAAGGGGATTAGTACTCTCCTGGAGTGTCAGCCACAAGGCAAGTGAGATCTTCCAAGGAATCTAAAATAGCACTGTACATCTGTGTTTAGGGGCATGACTAGCTTCCCTGATGTCTGTCATTGGCAGATAGTGACTATTTTTATTGGAAAGGGTATTCCTATTTTAATTATCCTTTTATTTCTTCCAAGACAATCTAGGAGGACTATATCAACTACAGGAAAGCATCTTCTCCTATGTACCTGGTGGGTTATTGTGTTTGTTTGCTCTTTACTTATTTTAGTGATATTTAAATTTTACCAATATTTTAATCTTAGCATTCTTTTCTGCTTGCCCCAGGTTTTCCTTAGGTGACTGGCAGGATTGTCAGCCAGCCACAAGGAAATCCAGGCCTCCTTGTCTCTCATATATGTAATGCTTGGTGAGATCCTGAACATGGAACTAAAATAACCACCCTGATGTTTTGGAGGGATTCACTCATGTCAGATGCACTTTACTAATGGGCTTCTGGGAAGGTGGCGTTACTGCACTCTTGTGTAGCTGCTGTGGCCAAGGAGTACAAGTGAAGCCTGCGCCATGCAGATTCAAGGCTCATGCCAATGTCCATGTCCATGTCCAAATTCCCTGTGCGTCCAGACTGCCTGTGAATTAGTGCTGGCTCTACATGGCAATGCTCCAGCTGATCTTTCCACCTGGGAAACTCGGGGACAGCAGGGGTGGTAGAGCAGGTGAAAGAACAGGTCTGGCTCACCCTCACAACTACCAGTGCAGACAGTCTGTGTGCCAGTGTCTGTGGCTCCTTTAATGTGAGAACTTAGACCTAAAATTTAGACATAAATATCCAGATCAGGAACAACTCAGCTCCAGTTCCTGAAATAAGTGCAAGTCAGCACATATGTTTGTTCTTCCAAGCATAAATTTAGCAGAAGATAAATCACATTGAGCTGACCATCATTGTTGGTTGACAATACACTCCAAGGAAAGGAAATTATAATATGGAACCTTTCGTGGTCCTGTAATTCTGTTTTCTTTCTCCTTTTGTAAATTTCCCACAATACTTTTTTGTTGTGTTGTGGTTTCATATTGACACGTGTGCATGTACACACAGAGCAAATAATGTGTTTCTCCTGGTGACCAGCAACAGGACATGAGGAAATGGAATGAAGCTGCATCAGGGGAAGTTCAAATTGGACATTATGAAAAGGATTTTCACTGAGTGAGTGACTGGTCACTGGAACAGGCCCCCCAAGGAAGTGGTCATGGTACTAAGGCTGTCAGAGTTGAAGGAGCATCTGGACAACACTCTTAGTCGTGTTAGTTTTATACTCCATCTACTCCATCCTAGGAGGAGTGGAGAGTTGAACTCAATGATCCTTATCAGTCTCTTCCACCTTGAGTCATTCTATGATTCTGTGAAATGTTCCCATGGAAAATTTAGATTTTAATGACTGAAATACAAAATTCACCCAGAATTCTCTTGATAATACTGGAACAAATCATACCAGACTTCACTCAATCATTATATTTCTTATTCTTTTATGTATGTATGTATATATTTATTTTTAAGTTCAAAATGGGAATGAAGTTTTTGAGGCACAGTAGAAAATTCCCATTTACTCCAAACTATATTTCTGCTCCTCCTCCTGCTACTTTGTTTCGTGGAACTTTTCTTCCAAGATGAACACAAAGGCCATCTGAATCCTGCTATGGTTGTGCAGATGTCCATATGTGAATGCTCAGTGATAGATGTTTTTATTGTCAACAGAGAAAAATACTCACTTTGGCACATGGTTCCTCTCACCAGCTTCTTTAGGATAAGAGGAATTAGGTCAGTCTTTCTACAGATTCGACTGAATGCCAGGGCAACATCATCACTAATTCACCTGTCAGTTACTGTCAAGTTAGATGGTAAAATAAATTTCACTCTGATGTAACTTTCATCTTATCTTTCTTAGTGAGTAGTTCAGCTACCTTCACAGTTTTTCAGATTGTTCTTCCTCTACTAGACCTTCATTTGTCTACTGTAACTGGGAAGGAACCTTACAAAGTCCTCAAGACATTGTTGAATATATTAAAAGGCAAGTGAATGATGCTGAGAATACCAAGCATTTGCATTCTCAGTAATCTGATTTTACAAATGGTGATTCCTTTGTTGTATATTCTCATATTTTCCTTTCCTTATTTTCTCTCTTTTTAAGTAAACGAGAAAAAAGGTTCATCCTACCAACTGTGCTTTGAAATGTGCAATAGTTGTGAGATGACAACGAAAGAGGAAGGAATGGAGAGCTATTGGAAACTGACCAAAGAGATAGAAAAGGAATTTGGAGGCAAGTAATTGTGCATTAATGCTTATCATAACATCACTGCCCTCTCCATCCCAGGTAGAAATGCTCACCTGCATTTGTAGTAAAAAGTTGCCCTGTAGGTTGCCATGTATCTGGTTCTTTAATGTGACTGGTTATTGTGCTTTTTCTCCACTTGATCTTCCTCAGTATATCTTGGAGATGAAGATGTTTTAGAAGGACTGTTAGAAGAATCTCGTGAAAAATTTCCAGGTAAGTTTATAATTTTTAATATCTTTTAATACTCTTTGTATTGTATGTGCTTTGAATAATTACAGCTTTGGTTGGAATTTTACACTTGAATTCCAGTGTAAATATTGGGTACACCTACTGTAGGAAGATCTGGTGGAAAACATATTGCAGAATATGTGCCAGTGATTAGTTTCCAATATTCACAAAGCTTTCAGGTCACATGAAAGCGCTTGGAATCTGCCTACCTAAGTAAATGAAATAAAAGGCCTAATCCTGAACGGTCCCTTTTTCCCATCTGTCTTTGCCCCTGACTGAGTCTGTGTTGTCAGCAAGACTTCTCAGACATGCCAAACTCATGAAGTATAGGATCTCATCAGCTGCAGGTGGTGGATTACTGAGTGGATTGCTGTTGGATACCTAGGGTACCCTCTTGTTGGGTGCTATTTAGAACTTCCATCACTAGCAACATTTTGAAATAAATGTCATGAATTAAGACATGTTAAAGCAAAGGTGGGTTTTCTTTAGCAGGCTACTCCATTCTTACTGTGAGGGTTTTTTTGGCAGCTAATCAGCATCTGCCCTTTTATCTAAACTGAAGCTTATTTTCAATGAACTGAACTCATTTAGCTTATATCTGCAGTATTCGATCGATTCAGGAGTGGGTAAAATAAGATTTATTTTGATTTGCATCAAAGAGAGCAAGGAAGAGGTCCAAGCAAAAACATAGCTAAATTGCAAAGTAGGGAGTTCACACTGAAATTCCTCAAATACATTTGCAACATTTAGCTGGTACATTACCTGCTTAGGTTCAGGGCTCTGCTAGTTCCATCAGCTACAGTGTATGGGCAATTTTTGGCTGGTTCCTTCTGGAGTGAACCAACTGATGCTCTGAGATTAAATCTGGACATTGCAGACAGGTCTTTTTTCTCTCCAATGCCTCTTCCAAGGAGTGTGCTCACAAATAAGGTCTGGATTATCTCTGTGCAGTACAGTACTCCAAACTCTTTCACTGGGCTGGTCTTCTCACATTCTTTTGCATGATCTCTTGATGCCCTTATGGCTTTCCGATAATATCCTCCACCACATCCAGGTTGTTCTACTGGTCTGTAGTATGGCTCTCACTTTATTCAGGGCACTTTCAGCTGGGAAGAAGGTGAAGAGAAATAACAATCCCAGAAAAGATCAGGTCTCGCTCTTGTACAGCACTGCGAGCTGCCAGCATGGTGAATGTGCCAGTTCGTGTGGGGCTCAAGTCCTGTACAGTTTGTGCCTTTAGTGACTTACTCAAATCTGTTTCAGCTATACTAAGATTCCATTGCTTATGTCAATTATTTGAATAAGTGGAAAGTATGACAGCCCTCAGGCTGTCTCTTAACTAAGTACACATGTGTTCCTCTAACACCACACTTCTCCCCCAAATTTTGTTGCACCAGTTGAAAAGTGAACTTCTCTAGATACAGATATGTTCTAAGGCCAACGAGGTAGATGTCC
>VZZY01000038.1:0-15518 GCA_013400335.1 Eurystomus gularis
TTACCAAACTCTTTTAGCAGAAACACTGCGACATACTACTTGAATGACCTTCCATCACTTTCTGTGATGAACATTTTGTTTATCTCACGTGACCATTCTGTATCAATATAAAGTTATTAGTAATTATAAAAAACATTAAAGTAACTTCAAGAAGCAGAAACATTTCAGAAGATAGTAGCTTGAAAAGATGCTGTCAAGGTTTTAAATTCTTGATTCTGTGAACAGACTATTGCTAACAAAGATAGTTATTATATATGCTAAAGAAGAGATATTATAACTTGGCATAAAACCCCCCTTTTAATTGATCCACGCAGAGTCTGTTCATAAGTCTGTTCAATTTGATGGATTCCTGAGATTTTAAAAAAAAAAAAATAATATTGAAAATTGCCTCCAAGAGCCCTTGTGCATTCTGCTACTGAATAACTTTTCCCTTAGGACTTCTAACACAATCATAGCCAGGGGAAGTTAAGATATACGTTGTGCTGTTGATTCTTGCTAGATAATCTCAGAAAAGGTTCCAAGACAGATTTGGAAAACTCCAAAAGATGCTTATTTAGAGTTGGATGAGGTTGCTTCTGACTTCACTTGTAAGAAATCTCTGCTTGAGTCCTTGCCATCTTCTTCATGTATTAAAAAGGAAAAGTAGAAAGAAAAATAATCTTACCTGTAGTTCAAAACTGATTTTCAGAATTCATCTCGAGGCAACAACTCAGATATCTCCTTCCCCAGGGCTAAATGGTGCATTTTATTAAATTGATTAAGAAGGAAAAAAATATTTAATTTTAGCTTTCATGTGGTTTTGTTTTAACTGCTAATTAAGTTAGGTGACTGATGGATATATTGTGAGTTTTTTCCTAAGGCATCAGTCCTTTCTAACTATAAGACTCATCATTAATGCTTACGTATACAGAAGATTTGGTTAGTTGGTCATTATTTATTTGCCATTGAACATTTTGAGGATTTTCAGGGCTTCTTACATTGTTTGCACTGAGCACATGCTTTTAGTTCTGAAGCTTTCCTTTAAAAAAAAAAAGTATGAGCATATTCTTGTTAATAGTTATATGTTATCTTTGATTAATTAATGTATATGTAGTGTTACATCAAGAATATTAAGTCTGTGGTGTTTTTCACCTAGTTTTAGGTGTCTGTGGAGTCTACAGCTAAAGTTGAGCTTGCCATCCAAGGCTCCCTTAATAATTGTAGAGAAGTTTTCAACTCAGCCTAGCTGCCAGCAGTTTTCTTCCATGCACAAGTGACACATTACTAGAAAATTACTAGAAAATGATTCATGACAAAAGAGCCAGTGCTCGATTCTAGGTGCTGCTTGGAAGGGAGTTCTGTTGTACATTGGATAAGATGGTGATAAAGGTTGGTTTGGACATCCCGTCATTCTTCTTGTACCTTCCCTACTTCCATTATCCTCTTGGAATTTAAATCAGATATTTTCCTATGATGTCCAGCGCAAGGAAGGAGGAAAAAAATTGGCTGAGATTCCTGTCCAAAAGGTTCTGTTTGTAGGGGGAAAAACTCTTCTCATTGTATTTGACTTAATAACTCACATGTTAGTGTGGTGGTAACAAACCTCTTTGTTGTTAATTAAAAAAATAGTTTAAAAAGAGAACTTCGGTATTAATCAAAACAATACTCACCCAATAGAAAACATTGTTTTCAGTACTGGAATTCTCACTGGCAATATCAAATGAAGACCTTTATGGAGAGGATGATGGGAGCCAACTTCTGAATTTCCACATTTTTCATTATTACGTTTGAAGCTTTGCTATTGCTAAACAATGTCATTATAGGATAAAATCCTTTTGGAGCCCTGTGCCTCTCTTAACCTCTGTACTTACAATTTTTAGTTTTAGGACAGGAACAATGATAATGCACAGTTCTTGGGGTTTCTGATACGTTGACGGTTGATGTTAGCAAAGAATACTGAAGACCGGAAGCATTAAACAATATGCCAGTTACAGAGAATTCTGACTGAGTGGTTTTCATTCCTGATATAATTGCTATAGAACACTGGTATCTCTGTGGCAAGCCTGAGGAATTTTGGTAGGAAGCCCAAGGATATTGCATACAGAGAGGAAAAATAGTTCAATATTTGGAATTTTAGCATCAAATCTTTTATAAAAGTAGGTCCAACGATTACCATTATACTGGATATAAGCTAATATACCATCTGTAAGCAGAAATTTCCTGCTTCTGCACCATAGCTTTTTCATTCAAACAGAGATAATCAGATTGTTTAATGATGATCTTCATATCACAGAAACATTCATCTGCAGGCCACAAAAAATAAATGAAAACCGAAGAATATACCCTCTCTCATCACTTAAGGGAGAATGGACAATTTCCTCAAATATGACAAAATGAGTATTTACGATATGAATATGCCCATTAAATATATCACAGAGTCTATTGGCCGTTATCTTATGAAGAGTTTATGCTTAATTCTTTTGTTGAAAGACTGTCGAACTCTTTGTTTTATAAACTACAAAATAATCTAAGCTGCCAACTATAAAACAGATTGTATTTTATTTAATTTAAAGGATCATAGCTGAATTGGGCATGCCTGGAGAGAACTGGTCTTCTGAAATAGAATTCATCAGGCTTATAAGGATAGCTACCTGGAGAGACAGTCAGAAATATGAAGTATCTGTTTACTTTGGCTCAAACACATCAACAACCTAAAATGTCTAATTCTTCTGATAGGGTCTTCTTTTCAGCAGTTTAGAGCGTAAGAGGTATTCAAAAGTCCCTTTCTGTTTATCACATCTAAATGAAATTCATAAATAAGAGTCTTAGAATTATGTTGGCCCAGGTAAATAGAAATCTATGTGGATTTTATTTTAAACATCTTTAAAAAATATACTGAAGTATCTACTGCTAAGAATAGGCAGTGATCACGTTCGTGAAGTGAAAGAAGATACATTTAACTTTCTTCCCTCAAATTTTAGGCCAGATTCATCATGAATAAAATTTGCTTGGGGTTAACATGAGACACTTTGGTGACAATTTAGTTCACAGAGGATGCAACTCTCAACCAAAATGCACCTGCAGTGCATTTTTGATACCATGATGATGTAGCAAAAAATCGAAGGACAGTTTGATTGAACTTGTCTGATCTTTCATTCAGAACTTCAGAAGATAATTCTCTGAGCTATTCTCAACCTTTATTTTCTGGTCATGTCCTAATTTTCCATTTAAAAAGAAATCCAGGAAATTCATGAAGACTTCTGACAATTGCTTGGAAATCAAAAAAAGTCACGCTACCAAGAAGCAGGTCTGCCATACACATGCCAGAACATGGAAATCCTGTCCAATTTTTGACAGTGTAAGTAGATTAACAGTAAGTTACATATAGAGAATATACTACTTCTTGGAAGCAGTGATTAATAAACCTAGGCTACATAGTTGCCATGTGCCTGTACAGCATGCCCGACAGCTGGGGAAGTATCAGGTAGATTTTTGTGCCTTTGTGACACCCTGGTACATCACATAATTGATAAATTCAGTGTGTGGTGAAGAGAAAGGTTTTATGGCACAGACATAGACCAGCTGTGATGCATGTGTACAGCAAGTCTGGTGCTTTCAGGCATCAGGGAACATGCTGCACACAAGTAACTCTGTACAGTCTTAGTTTCTAGGAAATCCCAGACAGCCCTCATTCCTCATGAGAATTGTCTGTAAGGAAGTTCTGTGTTTGTGTCATCCAGCACAGTCCTCACTTAAACATACATTTCAAACTGGTCATTTGTGAATAGACTTCAGAGTCTGGCACATATCGCTATTTATCATAGCTAATTTAGAAACCAACACAATGCAATTTTTGTAGTCTTATTGTCTCATTTTACTCTTCAGAGGACTTCTGAAAATTAAGAGGAGTTTTTTTTTTCTTCATTTTAATTTTGTACTACAAATTGTTGCTGTTTTTCCCCCAGTGCTGAAGTCTCTTGAAGTTTTCTTTTTCTTCAAGTCAAGAATAATGGCAAAAATGAAGATCACTTACTGTTAACCATAAAGTCAATAATTAATCTGTTTTTAATAGATATTTATACAATTGCTTCTCAGTAATAGAGAAATGATTTCAGAATCTCTATTGTTGTATTTGTACCATTTTGCCTCTATAGTTAGCCAAACCTCACAGAAAGTGAAATAGATGTCCAATTTGATTTCCACACTTGAGTGAATGCATTTTTGTGCTGTTTTGATTTTTTTATTTGTCCAGCATTAACCCCACAATTTTAAAAACAGTGCGTTAAGAGCTGTCCTGACACCATATTTCTGACATGTTAATTTAACTTTCTGAGTATGTATAACTTTCATTCCAATTAAGAGGCAAATGGTAAAACCCCAATCTCAGTTACATTTACTTTAGTGAAATTAAATGAAAGACAAAGCTACTTATTAAGAACCATAGCACTTGAAATTAGTTGTTTCCGCCAGGATAAATCTGGAAATTTTTTTTCATATATTTTTGCAGAACTTCTTTTGTTGTTGATGATGATCACACAATAAAATTAACAGAATGACTATTTATCTTCTTTTGAAGGGGTGAAAAAATAAATGTACCCAGAATTGTGAGGATTTTTAAAAATAATAGCAGAAATTAACAAGTCAGGTGGGAGTGGAAGTACTTAGTTCAGAAATGCAGAATTAGATGCTGTAACATTAATAGTTTGTGTATTCAAGTATGATTCCTAATTTCTTTAATGTACTGTCTACTTTGCATTTTAGTTTAACATGTTCTGTAACACTTTCATTATCATTTAGGCTTTGTACTTATTCTCCATATTCTTCCTTCACCTTCAACTTGAAGTCACAATTTGCGTAAATGTCTCCTTTCCTGGTTCTCTGGAAGAGGTATCATTGACCAGCTGAAAAGATAGTAATTTTCTTTATACAACTCTGTCCCTCAAAAATTTTTCCAAACTGTGCTCTCTGGCTAGTGTATGCAAATAGAGAATATCCATATATAGTTTTAGTAACAGACAGTGAAAGTTAATGTTATAGTGTGAAGTTTGACAATGGACTTTACCCTAAGGCTTTGGGAATCTTTGGCCTATGAGCTGGTTTTTCTGAGGTTCTAAACAATATAGCACTTATGGAAAGAATAGTCAGATTAAAAATAGTCTTTTGGGCAGCTTTGTGTTAGTTCCCAGGCAGGTTTTGTAATTAAGGAGCAAATTAAACTGGATTAGCTTTGAATTTATCTTGACATGCATTGAAGATCAAGCAAAGGAAGAGGAGCACAGATTAGTCAGTCATACTTTAAGTAAGAATAACTCAATTTGGTATATATTATATCCCTATTGGCTTCCATTAACCTGCATCAGTTGAAGATCTGAGTGTTTACATTTCAACAGGAGTCAACCTGACAATGTCAAATAAAGTGCTGAACAAAATGAAGAAACGTATTGCTCTTGAAATACAAAAATAATAGGGTGTTGAAAAATAGTTGCTCAAAATATAACATCATCACCACTGTAGGCACTAGTACTGTTTATAGTTACTGTAAGGTAGTAAATAGGATGTTGGTATTTTTTAATTAATATTATGAATATTTGAAAACGAGTTATCATGTTGACCAGTGAACAAGTCTGGGAAGTTTTAGTCATGTATATTCTATTTTATTCAATTGAAAACAATAATAATAAAAAAAAACATACTTTATCACAGTTGATTAAATAATTATGAAAGTTTATTCACTGCCATGGTTTCCACCGTTTCTGAACACAATGAGCAAAATGTTGTGGAAGCCTGTTTAAAGGCATCCCAAGTACTCAGCTGAGAGTCTCACAGCAGCCCACTTTGGGTAATAATAAAGGCTCTTGATTTAAGCTTTTGCTTGTATTTGTTTGCTTGTTTTATTCTTGTAGACACATATGAATAGAGATTTTTCTGTGTGCTGACCAGGAATGATGGATGACCTTTTAGTCAGGAGGTATCACCAGCCTTCCATTGACAGGGCAGATAATATACTAACCAGATTGAGTCATCCTGGCTACAAGTGTCATTCTTGTAACATACCACCAGTACTACTAGACAGTTAACCTATTATGGACAGAAAGCATTTACTCAAACAAGTAGGAGGGAAAGTTTCCTTTCTTAAATGCATTTAATGTCTCCTGGTTGCAACTAAGGCAGGAACCAGATAGTTTTTCTCTAAGCTGGACATTGAAAATTATAGCCTACAGCTTCACAGCAGCAAGATAGACTCTGCCAGAAATTATTCCCCTGTCTTTTTTTTCTACATTCACTAGCAAAGTGTTTCTCTTTGAGCAATTAAACTGCATGTTCAATGCAGAAACCAAAATAGAATAATCACTGCTTAATTTGACTAGATTCATGACTAGGATTCATGCTGGACAAGGAAAAGCTATTGTGATATCCCTGGAACTAAATGTGCTAGAAAAGTAATTTTTTTCTTTTATGCATGAACATTTTCTTGGGTCTACTGAGTTGATGAGTGCCTTCCTTTCTCATTGAAGTTAGTAGGAGATGGAGGTGCTCAGTATCTCTCATGTGGTGCTTAGTTTTGTATGTTATCAAAGCTTTGAATAGAAAGCATGTTCTTGCACTGTGTAATGGAAGTTCTTATCAAACAAATTTGGAGCTTCTTTAAAAACATCTTTAGGTTTGGAAGGCTGGAGCCTGATGAGAGGAACAGTTTTCATTCAGTTGATTTTGAATGGCTAAAAAACTAAATATGTAGTGCTGAAGAATGGAGAACCTGTTTTAAGAGAAAAGACTTATATAAAACGTATACATACCATTTTAAACATTTTTTTTCAACACTTTGCCTCCTGTTTACCTGTGGGGAGCTGGACACATATTCAAGAACTTAGCTTTTCTTTAGCTACTCTGTACATATCTTCACTATTTCATGAGAATAAATTTTTGTCTGATTCTTGGTTACATGAAGGTTGCTTCTGCATTGCACCGTGTTGCTTGTGCTGGGAGTTTTCTGTGAATCAGATGGTATATTTAAATGCCACAGTACAAAAATACTGGATGAGGTTTTTAAAATAAGTGTCCGAACTGGACTCCTGTGCCAATAGATGCCAAAGTACCTGTTCCTTAGAATTAGCATTCTTCAAAGTATGTTCATATTAACTGGGCTGT
Source organism: Eurystomus gularis (assembly GCA_013400335.1). Taxonomy (NCBI): domain Eukaryota; kingdom Metazoa; phylum Chordata; class Aves; order Coraciiformes; family Coraciidae; genus Eurystomus; species Eurystomus gularis. Next base: position 7,129 of record VZZY01000038.1, read on the forward strand.
GCCAAATCCAAGAAGGGAATGAAATGTTACAGAGTATAAGTTTGGTCAACCCAAGCCTAAAATAACATGTAGTGAAAAGGAGCTACCTGTGGCTCTTCTGTCCCTAAGAAAGAAAATTATATCAAATCTAAGATGATACAATGAAGCAAGACAAAATCCTACCCGAACTGTATTTTGCTAATTCAGAGATCACCCCTCATCCTTAGTTGGATCACTGTGCACTTCATATGGAAATATTTAAAACATTCTTTGATGATTTCTTTACATTTAAATACTTCCACCAAGGCAGTGACTTGGGTGGATACTTTACCCTGAGTAGTTGGGATTTGGTAAAAGTACATGTATCCACATTAAAGATTGTCAAGTCTTCAATTCATGCAATTTGAATTTCTAATTACTCTACATCCCTGAGGAAACACAATTCTGATAACATATACAGGTCTCTAATAGTAAGACCGCTTGCCCTGTGAGTGCCCAGCCCCCTGAGCTGGACAACAGGGATGGGGAGCAAAATGAAGCTCCCATAATCCAACAGGATATGGTCAGTGAACTACTGCACCACTTAGACACATAAAGTCTATGGGGCTGGACAGGATCCACTCAAGGGTACTGAGGGAGCTGACAGAAGTGCTCATCAAGCTGTCAGTGTTCATTTGCCTGGTTGATTGGCCTGTCTATCATTCTTGTTCATGAGTGTCCCAGTTCATAGGAATAGGACAGAGATTATTTCATTCTCTATTACCCAAGAGTTTTTCAGCCATATGTGCAAGTAGGCAGGTGGGCTGAGAAGTTCAATCCCAAACCATCTCTTCTATTTATATGGTTTATTAAACAGCTGAAAGGTTTGGAATCTTTCATTTCATTGTAAAATCCATTTCTCTGCATGAGCAATTCACCATAAATTAAATACAGGCTTCAGACTCAGTAATAATATTCCTCTTGTTCCTTGAAATTAACTCTTTCTATTTAAAGAGCAAAGACTGGTATTATGCACAAGAAGCTGCCCATCAAAAGTGGCAATGAATGAATCCTGTTCTTTTTTCTTAAATGATAGGCATTGCTGGCACTGTACCATTATAAATCATAAATCTACAGAATTTACAAAGATCAAGAACCTTTCAAAAGAAGCTAGATTAAATTCTTAAGACAAAACATATTTCATAAATGTTTAATGTTTTAAGGGACAGTTAGATCAAGAACTGAGCAAGAGTTTTGAAATGCTGGGATGATCTGACACCAGAAGATAAGTCTCTGTATTTGTAATGATTGTTGAGTTATCATCTATCTCTCAAGCTCTACTTGAAGCCAGACCAATCTAGATCTTCTCTGTGTTTTGATTTGCAGTCTGTGACACAGAATTGAAGACAGCAGAGGAGGCAGTGTAACTTCACCTAATGGATTGCGGCAAAGAATATGAGGCCAGGGAAATGTCTGACTCTGGCAGTGGATACAAAGAAGGCTACTCAGTGGACTAAAAAGGTGGGGGGGGGGGAAGAGACAGAAAGAAAAGAACAGACGTAAAGTAAAGAAAAGTGATAATATTTTATCACTGTCATGGTTTAACCGCAGCCAGCAACAAAGCCCCACCCAGTCTCTCACGCACTCCCCTCCCTGTGGAATGAGGGAGACAACTGGAAAGTAAAAGTGAGAAAACTCATGGGTTGAGCTAAAGACAGTTTAATAGGTAAAGCAAAAGCTGCGCACACAAGCAAAGCGAAACAAGGAATTCATTCATTCACCACTTCCCATTGGCAGGCAGGTGTTCAGATATCTCAAGGAGAGGAGGGCTCCATCATGCATAGCAGTGACTTGGGAAGACAACACCATCACTCCAAGCTTGTGTCCTGGCAGTGTCCCCTCCAGCTTCTTGTGCACCTCCAGTCTACTTGCTGGTGGGGTGGTGTGAGAAGTAGAAAAGGCCATGACCCTGTATAAGCACTGCTCAGCAATAATGAAAACATCCCTGTGTTATCAACACTATTTTCAGCACAAATCCAGAACATAACTGCATACCAGCTACTATGAAGAAAGTAACTATCCCAGCCAAAACCAGCACAATCATTTACCAAAACCATGTTTTTTTCTGATGCTAGTTAAAGCCAAGCAGCTTTTGTGACTTTCAGGATATGGTTTTTTTCAATGTTATATTATTTCACAGCTCAAGCAGGGGCAAAACTCAAACAGAATAGGTATCCAAACTATCCAAAATAATTTTAGGCTGGTTCTTCTGCTTTAAAAGTTTGCTATTAAGAGTCATAATAACCTTACAAAATAGGCTTAACCTCACAGGACACAACCTCTTCTTTTGCAAGATGAAAACAAATGTTTGAATCTACTTTTGCATACGTATGCAAAAATTTTGCCTTTACTACTATTGAAAACCATGTCCTCTCAAAGAGACTCAAAATCATGGGAAATAAAATAAACTAGACTCTTATCTAGTTCTGCTAAGTGGAAAGTTATTTACTGCAGTCATATTTTTTAATTTACCCAGAAATGTGTCCTGGTTAGGATAGGGTTAATTTTTACTAGAAGCTGGGAGAGGGCTACAGGCAGAATAGACAATCGAACCACCCAGTGGGATATTCAATACCATAGTGACAGTCATGTCCTCTATATAAGGGTGGAGGGTGAGCCAGGCAGGCTGAGAGTGTCTGGCATTGGTGCAGGTCTGGGTGGTTTGGTACGTTCTGTATCGCTTGCTTTATATGTTGTTTCATTACTATTATTTCGGTTGTTTCTTCTCCTCCTGCATTGTTCTGTTAAAGTCTCCTTATCTTAACCCATGGGGTTTTGCCTTTTTTCTCTCTATCTTCCTTTCTATCCTACTAGGACCAGAGATGGGGGCAAGGCAAATGACTGGCCACGTGGTGTTCGGCTCCCAGCTGGGTCTAAACCATGACAAAATGTTAGTTAATAAAGATGGGTAATTTCCAGATGATAGGAATAGATTTGTGTAATAGATGAACTGGGGACATAATGGTGCTGTAAATAATAGACTGTTTTTATACATAATTGACTTCAGCCTCAAAGATCCTGGCTCCCTAATTCATGGCAAGATTAATGAGAGACATTAATAACCACTCAGATTACAAAATGCTTCAATGAGTGACAGGAATGAGACAGAAATATCTTTTTGAGTTATTTAACAACAAAAAAAGAGTATCCCCAGGTACAAATTAGCCAAACTGCTATTTAAAAAGCTCATGTATTTGTTTTCAGAATTTCTTTCTCATCTTTTATGCGATGAAATATGCTGAATTAAATCTCCCATGTATTAAAAACATTTAAAAAGAAAAGGCAAAAAAGAAAAACCTTATTATTGGATTGTAAGAGGGTGATTGATTCTTTAATTTTCAAGTTCATTTTGCAAATAGAAGTTTGTATCTACAAATAATAACTTCCTCTACAGTTTTCAAAGATTTTTAAAAAACTGTTTTAGGAGCATAAAGAAGGAGGGTATTTTGTATTCTCCATTATCCATAAAAATTGCTAATAGTTGTTTATAATCTAAATTGTCTAAATTTTAGCTTTGGATTCTTTTTTATTCATTTTTGTTATGAAGCATTGATGAGGAACCACAAAGTAGTCTCCTACTGTTCTGGGAAGAGATAGATACAAATGTTTACATTTGTGTTCACAATTGAGTTCAGCCTATTTGGACAGAAAGCTCAGATTTATGACCAGAGTAGCTCACAATGGGAGATGTTTTGGGACAATGGGTCAAATTTCAGTGCAACAGAAATCAAATGACACATGGCTGTTTTTATTTTATGTCTTTCTAGTCCTTACTGAGCATTTAATACCTGGAATGTTTGCATAATTGCCTTTCCTTTTGGAACAGATTCCCAATATTTTCTCTGATTGTCTCTGTTTTTCCCAGTGTTTCCTGGTTGACTTTCCTGCCGTTTCTGTCACAATTCTTTATAGATGATTATTTTGTCAAGACACCACTCTAACTTTAATTGCATTCACACTGTAAGTAAACTGATCTGGACACACAGTTCAGATTTATGAGTGGCACTCTATGACACAGTGGAACTTGTTTTCGATCAGTGGGTCAAATTTCTGTCTTGCTTTGCCTTACTATTTTAATGGCCACCTTTAAATCTAGCTAGTATACAATTTATTTACATTTGATATTTACTTAAAAGCAAAACCAGGAATATCAATGAATGTTCCTGTCACAGAAATTTAGGATATTTTGTTGATGAATTTGATTATTTTGTGGCAAGATTTTAAATCTCATGGTGTGGCAAATGCCCTTGGGCTATTTGCAAGAGTGGTCTCCTTTCCCCTAGATATACAGCTCATCAAGTCTGATGTGTCACTGGCTGCAGGTCAAATTTTCAAATCCTGCACCTGTACAAAATGATTATGCTTGTTGAATTAATTACATCTGCATTAGTATGTGCTAATGAATTGCCAAATCATTGCATACATGGTGTGGCCATGGAAGTCCTTAATTCTAATGACATTCAGCTGTGTATTTGATTACTGAAATCCAAGCATGGTATGATAGCAGGTAGGTTCCCATATTGCTACATTTTATTTTTTAAAAAAATTGGTGTTGGTATATATATATGCATACAACCTGATTGGAATTTTTATAATCAATGTATAGACACTGTTTTGTAGTACTGGTTTAATTAATTTTGAAAAGGCATATGCTTTAAGATATTTAATAAGAGGGAGAAATACTGGAAATATAAACTTAGATATGGGTTTTCCTAATCTCCATTTTTTTCTGAAGTAAGAGAAAACTCACTCGTCAGTGGCATAACTTTGTGGCAGTCAACAGAAATAATCTGAGGAGTAGACACTACCTCACTCGCCACATGCTTATACCTTAGCTTTCACAGCAGAGGTTTATATTTTCCCCTTTATATGACAGAAATGATGACTGGAATGCAATGAGCCCCTATCCACCCATGACTAGACAAATACCACCATCACTGTTCACATATGGGCTGTTAAACAGCCTTTACGTAGTGATGACTTTCACTCACCACCAGCCTAGGTGTGATTTGAGCCAGTTGACCTAGAGTTTAAATTATCCATATTTGTCAGTTCTCTGAGTCACCATTTTAGAAATCTAAGTGTGTTTTTATGGATTTACTTCAAGTAATGCTGGCGTTCCATATCTACATGATAAGATGCAGTCTACACACAATTCACTCAAGAGCTAAAGCTATTAAAAAAAAATACTGAGATTTTTCATGCTTTATTCCCTGCTCTATGCTCAGTAAATTACAATGTGATAGAGACACTGTATGGTGTAAAACATACCAAAGTTACTGTTTGCACATTTTATCCAAAGAGCAGGAAGAGCTTATGATCCTTGCTAAGTTTAATGTGATAATGTTGCATTTTAAGTGGAAGCAATTGACTGTGTATAAGTGCATTAAGAAAATATGCTGTGGTGAAATATTATATTTAAATCTGAGAGAGGTCTGGAATTGCATCACATTTAAATCAGTGAATTAGCACAGTTGTAGGCAAATGGAAGAAAATTAAAGAGAAGAATAAAGTTGACACACAACACAAACAAAAATACTGATCTGGAAGATTATATTTTTAGCTTGACATCCACAAAGGATTCAATAAAGGTCCACAGAAGGTGTGAATTTCTTTAGCATTTGTTTTCTAGACTTCTGTAATCCTTATAAAACCTTTTCCCTTGCTCTCCCAAGAATTTAATTGACAGTCATTTTGATTGTTCTGTTTAGAAATACAATGGAAATATAATGGAACCAGTATTAAATTATGGGTCTGCCCTGAGCACTTGGAGGTGTAACTTCTGACTCTTTATTGGACTCTCAGAGTCTCTACTGTCTGTGCCCTTCCTAACACTGCAAACATAATATGTATTATATTTCAGCTTCACTTAAATTGTATTAAGAAGCAAACAAAGAAAGGAAAATATGGTATAGTTCTTTTTTTTTTTTTTTCTAAGCCTCTAAATGGTAGACCTAAGATATTTCCAGATCTTCAGTTATAGCCATGCTATGCCATTTTATGTGGACAAAGGGGCACTTCGTTAGAGAACAAGACACTTCATTAGATCTCCATGCCTCTTTTTTCCTCTGGCTAGATGGCCTAACTGTCACCATGCAGAAACTGTCTTTTTAAATAGCCTATAGTACTAGAATCTGCAATGACAATATGAAATTATGTAAAAAGAGCACTTGGGGAAATAGAAAATATTAATTAGGACTTGAACTCTAGTCCTCTAGCTGTCAAATCACAGCCCCTAGATGTGGTTTACCACAGTAGATTTGTACCTCTACCCATTTAAATTATTAAAGAAAAGAAGCATGACTAGAAGCACAAAAGGATGAAAAACATAGTTACATACATTGATGTAATAGAACTATTTTATTAACATTAATCCAGATTATATTAAAATATTTTATTTATTTTTGATATGTTTATTTCATTTGGGTATTAAAGTGAATGAAGTTCAACAATTGAAGACAATTTTAACAGTCTGGAGCAAACGCATATACCATGGATTGTGTATGGGAGTGCAAATGAGAAATCACCTTACTTAAGTGTACTTAGAAATGTGGTCAAAGGTTCCTGATAAAATAGTAACAAGACTGTTCTCAGTGTATGACCCACAGGGCAGTAAAGCATGCCTTTCGGCTATTACTGCTCTCAGAAAAATGTGTATTTCAGTATTTATTTACTTCTAGAAGCTGTTTTAATTCTGAGTGAAAAATAATCTGTATTGTTTTATTCCTTACATATTCTATAATTTAGTTGTTCTTTGTCATTCTAACATTTGCCCTCATAGTTGTTACTTCTGCAGTAATTCCTATCAGGGAATGAAACTAAAGGATACTTGATTTGGGCAGTACTAGAATTTAACTGTCAACACTCTTGAAAACTAAAGACCCCTATATTTGATTTTTTCCAATAATGAAACAAATATGCAGCATTTGTCTGTTCCAGTTATCCTAAATGTGAAGCAGAAAAATGCAAAATGGGCATCTTACCTCTGTTTATTTCTTTTTATGAGATAAAAGTGAAGTAGAAGGGGACAAGCACAGATTTTAAGTCAGATGTTTTCAGGTCGTTTGGGTAAAGAGAGATGACAGAGGCAAGTTCAAGCCCAGTAAAAATATTCCATCAACCTTAAGGCTGAGGTGATATCCCTGGGTTTGTATGGATCCTACCCCTTATCAGAATATGGATAAGTAATCTCTCATAAAAGAGAGCTTTCAGAATGTTAATCCCATGATAACTCACCAAAATGTTGTGCACTTGCTGAGGATTTTCCAGAAGGCTTGAAAACTTTCTTTCTGACAATTTAAAATTGTTGCCAGATTATCTGGTGATATTAGATAGCATAATGCAATGTTTGTAGTTCCGTTGGGGAATAGAAAGATTAGTAAATTTATTCTACATAAGAAGGTTTTTTTGACTCTCATTGAGATGTAAACCTATATGTGAGGTAAAATGGTTGCTGCACGTTCAATCTTATATATTTTAAAGATATTTGTAAAAGTGGGTTGAAACATAAGAAAAAAATTATAAGATGTTGAAACCTCACTTCCATTTCATTCATTGCAAAATTAAGCCTTTTTTAAGTCATCCATTGTTTTCAGATAAAAGGACTTCAGGTAGTTTCATAAGCTGAGAATGAAGCCATGTAGGGGTAAATTAAAAATTTAGATAATTTCAGTTTACAATTTTTAAAATTAAAAATTCTTGGAAAATGTAATATAGTAATAAGATTCTGGCAGAGTAACACCTTCCTTGAGAAGGATGCTTTACAGAACTCCTCATTTTAACTTTCACCTTGTGTTTTATCTTAAAAGAGTATAGAGTACTCAGGACTTGGATATTAAGTCCAAATAGCTTGAAACCAAACAGATGTCATCATACTAAAAATAAAATTCACAGGGAAAATAAACAACATTATTTATTTATTTTAAATTAAAATCTGTTAACATTCCAAGGACCTTAGGTCTGTTATGACCTTGCACAGACTTTATAGCCTCTGCTTTGCTTGCAAATTACAGACATTGAATACTTTGGTCTCCTGCATATGCTTAGGGCATGGTCAGATGGGCTCTAATGATTAAGTTCAGGCAGGTTATGAAGTTACTACCACCTAGTCAGATGCTAGTATCCTGCATGCTGAGATGCAAGAGTTGACTGTCTATAGATTTCCAGACCATTTCTACATAAAGCCAAAGGTTTTAGTATGCATCAGGGGTAAAGAGGTCAACCTTTTGAATTTTGCTGGATGTGTTTTGACTTGTTTTTTCTTCTAGAAGATGAGTTTAAACTTACCTTATCTATGCATAAAATAAGTTTATGATTCTTTTAGGCTTATTCGAAAAGCTTTTAGATCTGGACCTGGGTCTATTTAGCCTGGA